>NDGM011067981.1:0-11194 GCA_002564305.1 Octomys mimax
GAGGAGGAAGAAGAGAAGGAGGAGAAGGAGAAGGGGAAGGAGAAGGGGAAGGAGAAGAAGAAATAAAAGGCAAAATAAAATAAATGAAATAAAATAAATTTTACATAATCTTGCAATAGATACACACACATATATATTTAATTTGAACCATTCTATGTTTTACTTTCTTCAAAAATTGTTAAGAATTCTTCACTCTGCAAAACTCTGTCTCTATTAAAGTTTAAGCTTCTAAGACTTAAAGGGTGCTAGAAAGGGAATAGGAACTCTTCCATTGGTTTAAAGAAGTGATAGTTTCATTAACTTTAGAAACAGTTAATTATTTTAGTTAGATTTCAATACTGGGTGATCCTACAGTGAAAGATTATAAGATATCCATTCAGGCAGAACTTGGCCTTAGTATGAAATGATATAGTTCATATCCATTAGCTATAATTCTGTGGGTAGAGATAATAAAATTAGGAGCAGCCTTTGCTTCCACAAGCATAGCGTGGTTTCCATAGGATTTACCCAAATTCAGAGGTGATGTAAAAGCAGAAACACATTTATCAGATGTTATTTTATGAATCATACTTAAACACCCAAGTTGCAATTATAATCCAGATACAGCTTATTCAAAAATCCACAATTTTTTTTAATAAATTGCTCAGTTTCTAACAAATTTATATACTCAAATTTAACTTTGAATTGAATTTTAGTAAAAATTTTGTTGCATATGCTGGTTATTTAAAAAGATACACAGTCTATGCAGTCAAATTTCTTTTGACATTTCAAACACTTTCCATATCTGTTAAGTCTGCATCTTCGCAATGACATTATAACATGTTGATCTGATCAATACAAAGTACTGCAGTGGAGGATTTACAAATCTGCACCAGTATCTACTCTTGTCAATTATTATATGTGTGGGCTATCCAGTTGCCCAAATCAAACAAGCAAGTCAAGTCGATTCAAATAGAAAGATATTGAAACTGTCCTACCAATTTTATTTGAAACTGTCTCATTGCTATTTGTCTGTCAATAAAATTATAGAAAATATAAAAAAGGAAAGATAATGCCTGAATGACAGTTACATTTCTTCAAAAATTAATCTTTAAAATATACTGAATCAATGCTTTAATACATATAAGGACTTTATACTCATTATGTGGTATACCAGACATTCTACAATCTTTCTCACAAGAACCCTGCCCTTGCTTAAACACAAATCTATATTTGAAATAATTAATCCAAAACAGACATTATTCCTTTGCTCTTATTTTATTTATTTGTTTGTTTGTTTGTTTATTTGTTTACTTATTTTAGGTCTGCCAAGCCCACAATGAGGGCGAAGCTGGTGTGGCATGCACAGCCAGGATTGAACCTCAGTCCCCTGCTCCTACCTAAGCTTGCCTAAGCAGGCACTTCAGATTGCTGAGCTGTCTCGTCGACCCTATTCCTTTGTTTCTGACAGGCTTTCAACTACTGAAGAGATATACTTAATGCATCTGTTAGACAATTACTATTTTAAAATGCCGTACTATCTTTCTTTGCCGGTGAAATGATTTAAAGTCCCATCAATCCTTCTTTTGTATCTGAATTAGTTCCATATTTATATAACTGGCATTAAACAAGCCACTTAAGTAAATGCCATACCCTTATTTCCTTCAGCCAACAAATTCTGTTATTTGTCATATATAATTATAAGTCCTTTGAAAGTCTTGTCATATTTTAAAATATAAAAGAAGTAGTATTTGGTCAAATCTAGCACAAGACCTATACTCACTTTTTAAATGTTAATTGGAAGATTACACATTTTAAAATATGATTAACTATGTTGCATTTAGAATTAATAATAAGAACTAAAGATACAGGTGACATAGCAGAATAGATAATTAATATATAGCCTGGTAGTTCCATGAATCATGAATAAGTATGTTAGGTTATGCAAACCCTTATAAAGGTGATTTAGGTGAATAAATTGTACATTTTCTACTATATATATATATATATATATATATATATATATATTCATCTTGGGTTCAATATACCATTCTGCAATAATAATGAAACAGTTATATAGCTTAAAAGAGAAATATTAATGTCAATCCTCATCTACCAAAGAAAGTCAAATTTGTTTTTTCCTATACTTTTATACTTTTGAGATTTTTATTTGTACTAGGAGTCTTGAAAAACAGTAAGAATAAGATACTATCCAACTTTATAGGACTAGAAAACCATTGAATTCTATTTATCATTACACAGCCTCTCCCACTCAGATTTCTTTTGCTTATTTCACTCCCAGGAAATATCTTTTGTAAATGCATCAGCAAATGTAACATTGTTCAATTTTTCTTGCATGAGCATTGTTCTTACCATACATCAGTTGAAATCAGATGTCAATCTTGCAGACACAATGAGAAGTAATTCTGCAGAACGTCTTGACACAATTACTGTCCTGCCACTGACGCTATCGCCCAGAGGATGTTCTTTGTAAACACGTTCAGATGTGATTCTTTTAGGCCCTCATTTTAATTCATGTGACTTCAAATAAGAAATTCTTTTTGACTGTACTTATTTAAAAGGAAATGCACTTCTAAAAATTATGATTGCATTAAAATTAATTTAGATATGGGACTGTATAAATATTTAACTAAAACATAAGCTATGTGTTGAGGTAAATTATAAATTTAATTAGCATATCAGCTCTTTCACAATTGATACTAAATATAGCTTAGGGCCCAAATGTGAAAAAGAAAAGCATTTTAGATTATAGTAAAATATTATATAAACACTCGTGCTTGGAGGCTAAATAAATGCAATTCACATGGCATAAATTATTAATAGTATATTTTCAATAGGAGTAACAATATAGGAAAATTAAAATATATACTTAAATATTGTCTTCAGTTTATTTGGGCATTCTTTCAGCTATGTCTCCATTGTCATTTAAAAAGATTGTTTCAACTCCATCTATTTTCACAAAACTTGTAAGATATAAAAACCTTTTTTTAATAAAAACTTTAACATTAAAGAATCACAGAATGTGTACAAATTTTAATTACTAAATTATGGGGCTGGGGAGATAGCTCATTGGAATAAGCACTTGGCCTGGCAAGCGCAAGGACCTGAGTTCAAACCTCGGTTCCGGAAAAAAAAAAAAAAAATTACTCAATTTATCTATTATTGTATGATGAGAAAAAAAATAACAGTTGGAATGATAAAGAAAGGCCAGCGAGATAGCTTGGTGGGCTAAGAGGCTGGTTAGGCAAAAGTAGCGGCCAGGATTCAATCCCTGACACCACTGGCAGTGCTAGCCCTGCCCCCTGGAACACAGAGCAGGTCACAGAGATAAAGCCTGGTGGTGCATGCCTGTAATCCTAGTGCTGGGGAGGCTGAAAATAAAGAGTCCGAGCCAAGTAGTGAGACCCTGTATCAAATACATTAAAAAATGATAAGAAAGGCTCGTGTGACAATCGATATACTGAAAGAAATTGAATCTAGTGAACTGACAAGCTATAAAGGAGGAAAAAGGGCAGGGTAGTTGTTATTAGATATCGTGACATCGCTTGACTGTGCCAAATTTACTACAATAGGTGCATGAGCAGTTTATACTAAACCCAGGTGATTTTACAATTAAGTTCACCTTTTCATCTTTTAAAAATCAATTTTCTTTGTCTCCTGATCTCTGAAGGAGTATTGTTCATTGTCTTTTATCTTTGTTGCTACTCTGTTCTTTTTTTGTGTGAATTTCATTTCCACTGTTTAATTTTCTTGCTTTTCTGTTTCCCTCTTTGGAATACTCTAAATTGGAGACTTGAGACTGGAGGTTTCTTTTGTTCTCCTTTAAAATTACAGTATTATAAATAGTATAGCCACTCACTTCAAAAACACAAAAATAATAATGCCTTACTTTTGAAAAAGTACTATGTCAGCTTTGAATATATAGTTAGACAACAGCAACTAGGTCAAAATATCTTACATGTAATAATTTTCAGTTACAGTTTGTATCAAGTGAAATAATTTAGTGAATTGTAACAGGCTAATCGATATGACTATCAAATGATAATATGAAACATAGAAAAGAGATCTACAAGTAATTCCATGATATATTGTGTAGCAGAGTCTGAAACATAAACATGATGTGATTTGATCTGAAAAAACCAACTAAAACTTTTTCTCCTATCGTCATTTAGTAGAAAATAAGATTTACTCACCTGAATTATCTGAATAATCATCGTGTCATGGTGCTAAATACACAGTTGCTTCTATAAATAATACAAGTATAGCCTGGAGGTATAGTTCAGCAGTCTAAGTGACAATCCGGCAAGCCAAGGACCCGGGTCCAATTCCCGTAACTGCACGCCATACTGGCCCTATGCTGAGCCTGCCACCCAAATTGGGCATGGTAGTGCATGCCTGCAATCCCAGTGCTGGGCAGACTGAGACAGGAGGATCACTAGGAGTCAAACTGTGTAGTGAGACCCTATACCAAATCAATCAATCAATCAATCAATCAATCATTGATTTTAAAATAATTTTAAAAATAAAGGAAATAAAAGGACACCCAACTATAGGCTACTAAGGTAATTAAATAAAAGAAACTCATTGTTTCTTCCAGAAATATCTTGATGCATGGCAAAAAGTGCCCAGAGATGTATATTTGCACCTTCAAATATACACAGGACATTTTGAGTGAGATCTTGAATTGTTTCGTAAATAAATAATGCTAAATGCTGAAGTCTCTCTGTCTCCTATCAAAGCACACAGATTTGTTTTATAACATTGTGGCATTTTTCTAACTTGACTGTTTTCTTTCCTGCCTGTTAGACTGCTTGCTCCTTGAAATTTGAAAGGAAATCTTTTTGGTTGCATTGTTTAGATATAGCAGATGACAGAGAATATATAAGATATTAGTGGCAAGATAAAACACAGAATAGCCAGAATAAATAATAGCTAATACCAGGCAGTAAGAGCTGTGAGTCATTATTTGATCAATATTAGGTTGGTAAGTGACAAATATGTCTTCAAATACCAACAGAGAGACTTTTGAATATTAATTTGAAAAGAATACTAATTTTTTAAGAAATGCAACAGGCTGAATAACTTGAAACTCAGCCATTTAATTAGGATCACTCTACCTTCAACACCTAGATAAGATTAATTTGATAATCATTTAAAGACTTGGGGGAAAATGTCTCCTCCAAAATTTTACATGTGATCGCTATGCAAATGACTACCTTTGGTTTCAATTTAATTATTTCACTTTCTCTGTGATCTGCTTTTGTCTCTGACATAATAACTGTGAATATTAATCAGCAGCTAGGAAATATTATTCAAGGCAAGAAAATTTCCTTGAAATTTCCCATTCTCCAATCTAAATCAAGGAAATGTACCTTTCTGCAATATTTTTATTATTTGTCAGTAATGAAAGATGTGTTGTGATGTTGAGTTGTTGTATAGCATTTATCAAATACCTCGTCTGTGAATTGTTACAGTCTTTTGTCTTTTGCACTGCTTTATGTGTTTTCTTCTTGTGCATATTTTCTAAACATGTTATTTTTTGGTCTCTGTCAATCTCAGTTGTAGCTCAGTTTAAATAATTGTAGTATGTCCTATAATTTTTGGTAGCATGAATTTTTAAATATTTACTTGATAGTATAGAAGCTAAGAACATTTTGAAATATGGCCTCATCATTAATAATTCAAATATAGGTCATGTGGTAGAACCATGCGTCTCAGATTTGTAAAACTTCTAACCTTATTTCTGATCTTTACTAGCTTTTTATTTCAAAAGTTGTGGTAAGCAACATAATGAATCCTATGTACTCTAGTACATAAGTATACTCATGTACTAATTCCTGGATCTGTGGATAAGCTACTCTACATAGAAAAAGGAACTTTTCACTTGTGATTAAGATGAGGACCTTATGGCTGGCCAAAGAGCTCAGCAGATTAAAGTGCCTACAAGCAGGTGCAGATGCCAGGGTTGGATCCCTGGCCTGCTATGCCAGCCTGGCCCCCAGGGAAAAAGATGGTGATTGAGACTGGGCGTGGTGGCACACACCTGTAATTCTAGCACTTGGGAGGCTGTAGACAGGAGAATCACTATGAGTCTGATCTAGTAGTGAGACCCTGAACACCCTGAGGACTCTTTCCTAAAATACAGAAAAAGAAAAGATGAAGACCTTAAAATGATGAGATATTTCTATCAAATAAATCATATTCTTAAGATATCTTTCTTGTCTGAAGTCAGAATGACTTGAGATAAGTGATATTGATTTTGAAAATAGAAAATATGGGCGCAAACCATAAAACATTAGCTTTTAGGAGGAGCAAGAAAAAAAAACCTAAAAGACATTATTTTTTAGATTATCTTAAGAACACAGCAGCTGATGCTTGAATTTATCCCAGTGAGACTTGTGTTAGATTTGTAACAAACACTATGAGATAATACAATTGAATTATTATAAACTATTATATTTGTGAAAGATTCCTACAGCAACAATTGAAAGGTGACATGTCATTTTCATTTTATTCCTTCTTCATTTAAAAACACTTACAGATTAGATTGAAAACACTCCAAGATCATTCTATGTCTTAATTGTCTGATAAAACAAAACTGCTGTGGTTATATTGGGAAGTTAATTTTTTATTATTTTTCTGAGAAATTAGATATTAATATAAATCTTTTATATTTTGTTGTCTCTATTCAGGAGCAACTGCAATCTAAACATGTAATTACAACTTCAAGTGTTGGAAACAATACACAATGTAATACTTTTGAGAGGTGGGTCTCTTTGGGAGGTATTAGGGTCATGAATATTCAGCCTCATGAATAAATTAACACTGTTTTATATAAGGCTTCCCGGAGTCCATTCACTTTCTTTGTTCTACCTCCAGGACAGGGCATAAAGTCCATGTAGCTCTTGTTCTTTGGCCATATAGGGACACTGAAAGACAGCACTCACCAGATTTCATTGCTTTGATCTTAGACTTCTCAAACTCTAGAACTATGAGAAAATCATTTTATTGTTCTTTACCAATCACATCCTGTAGCATTCTATTACAAGAGCAGAAGTAGGCGAAGACAAAAGTGTACCCTAAAATGTACTGTACTGTGATACTTCCTGCGGGAGAATCGCTGAGCTCAGCAACCTCTAAACCAATGCCTTCTAACTTACTGATAGCACAGTCTTGTGAAAAACTTCACAGACTATAGATCTAGATGTGATCTAAGATTTTCATAGTCTGGTAGTGCTATACTGGACCTAGACCACCTCTAGCCTCACTGAAGTTCAGAATGTCATTTGTTTCTTATGGGCTAGTAATGCATTGCAGCGTAAAAGAGACAACAAATATAGTTTACCAGTCATGACTTACTTGGCTAAGCTAGTGGAGATATCACACTGGACCCAGAGTTCCCATGTTAGTTATAAATTTTAATTACTATTATCCCTTATTCTTTGAACCAAATAATTTTTCCTTTAATCTTTTGAAGAATTCACTTGCCATTTTGAGTTAACTTGTATTTACAATAGCTCTTTTTTTTTCAGGTAAGCTCTCTAGAGAATAATAGGATTTTCAGATACCCTTTATGACTAAAATTTATGCATTTATAGCTTTTAAAAGTACAAGCATGGCCTCTTTGCTTCCTAGGCTGTTGAAAGTTACACACATTTTGATTATAAGTAGTATAACCCAAATGCCTATGTGCATGACAATGTAGTTTTCATAAAAATAGCATACCTAATGAGCATGCTAATAACTTCTTAAAGGTAGAAAAATATTTCAGGCTAAGGCAAGGTGATTGACCATCTTTGTATTCTGACTATTAAAAACAGATGGGCTTCTGACTCTGAGCCTATTTCAGGTAAATCATAAAAAGAAAATAAATAACTACACTCTCAAGTATCCTACAAAGAGCATTTAAACTTATAATTAGAACCCAGGTGCACTGAAAATGGCAATATCCATTTTATAGCTTAGAGTCATGGAAGCTTATTAAGACATTTAGCATTGCATTCTTTCCATTAATATTATCTGGTAGTAAGCAGTAGAGAAAGAGTATAAATGAAATATAAAGCGATAATATTGTTGCAGAACTTGTTATATAGACTTAGTTTCAGGTAGCATTCTACCCATTTTAATGCATTTAAGTTAGGTAATGGCATTAGGAGGAATACATATAACAGGATATAACATTGATTCCTTGTTCTGCCATGAATTCACTTGTATGGAATCTGCTTATATGTGTGATGGATTTTCAACTGATGGGGAAGTTATAACACACAGCTGAACTGAATCAGTGTGGTGCTGGTTATAGGGGCCCACCTGAGGACTGTTGCTGGCTGCATATAAAGAATAACTAGAGGGGAAGCAGTTTGGGTGAGGTTAGAGAGCTCCTGGTTTTCTTAGAGGAGATGTTGGCTTTCCTGATAGGAACTTGGCTGTTCTCACCATTGAAGTACCTCAGGACCATGTAGTCACTGAGAATGACTATGGTTCATTTTGAGAGAGCTGTGGTTCTTTGAGCATCACTTCCTGGTTCTTGAGAAGATGGTGTATTGTTCCATGTTCCTGAGAAGTTTGTTGTGATAGCTTTTCTGGTATGGACAAGGCTGTTATCATGAGAGGAACTTGAGACTTCACTGTTGCTGAACATGGCTGTGGTACTTTTCAGAAGAACTCTGGTCCTTAATTTGAGTGTTTTTTTCCTGGCTCCAGTGCAAATCCTTCAGCCTACTGGCACAGATCCTTCATTTCTCTGGCACAGACTTTCTAGCTACCTTCCATCACTGTACTTTGAGCCTTCCCAGCGCATATCTGTGAAACATGCCTACATGACACACTGAAGAGGGCTCTTGGCCTTCAGTTGGACTGGTGAGGGGCATTATCATGGGCTATAGGTCTTCAACTGAACTCCTACAGGACACAGTCATTGGATCCAGGCCCTCAGCTGGATTCTTTGGGTCTTCAGTGTGGGGACAGATCTACTGTACTCTTCTGACATTGACTTTGTGGATGACTACATATTGCCTTGCAGCTAACTTATAAATGTTTCAAAGTTATAGTTGCAATTCTTATTTCTCATGCTTTCTGCTGCTTTTGTTATATATTTTAATTGTTGTTTTCTAAATTTGTAATAGTGTCTTATGATTTTTATAGTAATGGATTGATGGATTTTTTTCAGCATATTTCTCTTTTAGAAAGCCTTATTTCACCTTTATATTTGAAAGTCATCTTTCTTTGATAAAAATTTAGAGCCAGGGTTTTTTTGTTTTAAAGAACATTCATTATATTGTCCACTTTTCCTATTTCTGACCACAGTACTCGGTGCTCAAATTTTAATGTTGGAAAGACTTAATTTACTTCAAGTTTTAGAAGATTCTGGCCATGCTCCACTGGCTCTGAAACAGAAACTTCATGACAGAAAGGCATAAAAGGAACAAAGCTGCTTAGTTCATGGTGACTGGGAAACACAAAGGAGTGAGTGATCACAGATCCTACATCATATCTTCCCGAGAAACATGCTCCCTCAATCCCCTGGGTCTACTATAATCACCACATCTCATAGTTTATCAACAAACTCATCTCCTTAAATCAAACTTAATTTCCAAATAAAGACAACAACATGTTCATAATTCTTTCTAACATAACAATAAAATAATCATGCATAAAAATAGAAGCATAGAATTCCTTCCCCTAAGTCTCAACAGTCCTAGTCTGTTTCTTCTGAGACTCAAGTCAAACTCTTAGCCCTGAACCTCCAAAAACATAAATAAAAATAACTCACATAATACCAATGCTAATGGAAAAATTACATTCCATTCCAAAAGGGAGAAATAGCTCAAAAAAGGAGGTGTGAAGCAAGACCATACCCAGCAAGACAAACATTAGGTCCTCTAGTACCAGAGTCTGCATTTGGGTAATATTGTGGTGAGATACGAGTTTCAAAGGACTCAGGTGACTCCACTCCTAGAGCCCTTCCTTCAGAGCTTGCACACTTCCCCAGGTGTTTCAGGTTCGACTGCACCTTCAGTTTCACTTTCACAGCTTCACATGTTGCCTTCTCATGAGCTCCTTTCCTGGACTCCTGGGCCTTCCTTTGATTCTCTGTGAAAGTTGCCCCAGCCATACAACTTTTACATTATGTTTGCTAGTGAAAGCAAGATCATGTTCATGACATGAAGTTTGGCTAACAGCAGCAGTAGTAGACATCTCAACCCCTCCCACTATGGCTTTATTAGTCTCTGAGTGTCTGAATTGCTGAGAATATTGAAATAAGTCTCAGGGAATATTTTCCTTACGTGATCTTTCTAAACCAAAGATTCCAAAGACTGTCTTCCCTAAAATGTTCATGCATTTTCATCATAAATCTTGCAGTTTTGGGGATTTTGCTGACTTTTGAGATGTCCTCAAAGCATGTGGCCACTTATCCCTCTGCAAAGTACTTGATATCATTTTAATCAGAGAAATATTTTCAGCAGCCTTTGCTCTTTGGCCCAATACTATATATGGTTACTTTCCTGCTAAAATTTACATTTACCAACTTTTTTCTTTTCTGAATTTAACCCTAAATCTTATACTATACACCCAGTTAAAGGTGGGCTGAAATTTCATGCCACAGCCTAAGGGTTGTGTCACACTGAAATTTCTCCTGCAAAATCAATTAACCCAGTGTTGTTAATTTGTTTCCCTTAAATTCTCTGTACATGTAAAATCTGTAGAGACAGTGTTCGTCAGAGTGCAATGTTCATGACCTCTACTCCAATTGCTAATGGGCTTTTGTTTCTGACTGAGATCTATTAGACTAGATTTTACCATCCACATTCCTGTCAGCCTTCTAGGCTTCTGACAGAATCATCTGTCAGACTCTTTTTACAACATGCTTAAAGGTTCTCTAGCTTGAATCTTCAAGACTATTCAAACTCCTGCTGCAAAGTACTTTCAAAAGTTTCTCAACCACATGGTTGTGGATAGACACAGCAACTATCCCATGCTGTTACCAGTTTTCTGTAT
The DNA here is from genome assembly GCA_002564305.1 of Octomys mimax. Classification (NCBI taxonomy): domain Eukaryota; kingdom Metazoa; phylum Chordata; class Mammalia; order Rodentia; family Octodontidae; genus Octomys; species Octomys mimax. The sequence continues at coordinate 10,999 of NDGM011067981.1, forward strand.
CCAGTGACTTTCCTTCTGCTGGACACTATACTCTGCAATTTAAAGAGAAGGAGAAGTTTAATTTAGCTCATAGTTTCTGGGGATTCCATCTATGATCCTCCACTTACAAGGAAGGAATATCATTGGAAAAGGGCTTGAAGGAGCAAACCAACTTATCTCATGGTGATGGGAAACAGAGCAGGGAAACAACATTGAA
>NDGM011067988.1:875-12156 GCA_002564305.1 Octomys mimax
CAGTGAGCCTGCTCTCCTGATACCCACACTCACAGGTCCAGAGCTCAGAGCTGCCCAGCCTGAGGAGATGACCACCTGGTGCTTAACACCAAAAAGAGTGGTCACCAAAATCCCAACAGAAGACAGGTGAAAACTCCCAGCCAGAGCACAATCCCACCCATGGCAGGGCAGAATCCCACTGAAATGCTGTGTGAGCATAGCAGATCGGCCATCCTGCCATCCTGACTGTGTGGATGGACAATGCCCGACCCACAGGCACACACTGGGCAGGAGCCCAGGAACAGGAAAGAGGGGATGCCCAGGGACAGAGGTCACCAAAGTTTTGCCCTGTAGTATTATGGATACTGAACTGTTAAACTCTAAAGCTCTGGCCTGAGACTCTCACACAATCTCAAGCAAACCCCTAACTACATGTGCAGAATGGCCTGAAGCAAACCTTGAGCAATCACTAACATTTACCTTGTTTCTGGCCACAAATACATGCAGGCTTGAAATCCTTGATGTCCACTTCTGAAATGGGAAGCTATAGAATCATATGTTCAAATTGGCGTGAAGCCTCTACTAGCCTATTTATATTTTCATTCTCATTCCAAATCTAAGCCCCATTGTATTTTTAGGACACATCCATACACATGACACAGGCCATTAACTATCTGAGAGGGGACATATTGCTGTAGAGTGGGATGTGGCTCCCTGACCACCAGCTCTGTGCTCACAAACCAATGGTTTCTTCTCTTTTGAACCCAACTGCTCTCACTCATTCCTTGGGCTTCAAATAGCAATAGGTATAATATACAAATTATTTGCAAAAAGAGTAAAACCTGGGGTGATGCTAGACACTTGCTTCCAGTGCAGCTGTTCTATGACATACATTTTGGTTTCTTCTATATGAAAAGTGATGTTTAAAACACAAAGAATCTTTCTATGCAGCAACAGCACAAGGTCCTCATACACCTCTGCTTCTGCCTGTGGGGAAGCCACACTCCTGATATGAGGCCTGAGCATGCTAGGAAAGTTGCCTTACACTGAGCAATAGCCCTCAACCCCACTCAACAGCTTCACTATTAACTGTATCCTTGCAGATAAATCTGACACCAAAAAAAGGTTCAAGATGACAACAGCAGACCTTTTGCAGTTTGAGCATCCAGGCCTGCTGCCAAGCTGCCTGGCAGCTGCACAGGCCCTGTCCAGGTGGCACTGCTGGTTCCCACACCATGAGGCATGAGCCTGCAGAGGAGCCATGGTCCCAGCGTAGCCTCCTTCAGCTCCCATTGCCTTGGTTCTGATAATAAAACACTGCTCTAAAGCTTAGTAGTAGAGGCCAGTGATATAGCTCAATAGCACAGTGCCTGCCTGGCAAGTGCAAGGTCCTGAGATGACCAGTACCAAAAATCTAAAAGTGCTTAGTAGCCACGTGGGGAAGCCTTCCAAGTAGCCTAGACCATAGCCCCAGATGAAACTTGTGCTGCCAGGTCTAGAGCCCAGCGCAGCTGGCTGCTGAGAACAGAGTCAACATCCCACAGTAATCAGGGGTCTCCTCACACTGGAAGTTGATGGTGGGGGCTACTAAGCCCACACTGGATGTTATGACAGGCCACAGAAACCAAGCTGCAGAAAATCTGCCCTCCCCCAGCCATCAGGTAGAACCCATCCAGTTGTCAAGATGGAAACTGCACCAGGATGAGGGGCACAGGCCCCAAAACACAGATGGGACCCAGAGACAGAGCCCCACCCGCCCCCACCCTGCCCAGGGCCTCTCCTGCTCCAGGGCACCTCACAAGGAGTCAAAGTGGTGAAAAGCAATGGGACAGAACTCTTCCTTCCCAATGGCAAATTTGCTCAATCTGAAGTGAAATAAATGGAGTAGCTCACATTCTTATCAATTCTTTGCTTCTCTTTTGACTCTAAAACTATAGCTGTGTATTGATAGATAGCAAAAATGTAGTCCTCATATCTGACAATTTTATACACATCTACTAAAGCTTGGGTATGAAACTCGGGAATTCTAGCAGGCATCTCCAGAGAGGATGTTTGCACTGACATCACCAAGGCCATCCAATTTTCCTGGAGGATTGATCTTCAAGGAGTAACAGAGGAGACCCACAGCTCCAAGTTTGCAGGAAGGTTAATGAGAGCAGGTGAATTTGGGGAGACAAACCCTCTAGAAACTCCTGCCCTCTCACCTGCTCCCAGGAGGCAGCAAACAGCTGCAGGACACACTGAGCAGGCTGCCTGGCTCTATGGAGGGGCTGGCCTAACCCATTCAAGTTCACAGACAGGTGACCTAGTTTTCTAAACAGCAAGCTACTTTCTTTCAAGTTATGGCAAAATACTCAAACATAACAAAACAATGACAATGTAGAGACCCAAGAAAAATCCAGCAATAAAAATAACAGAAATACTTGCTAAGTTGATCCTTTTATCATTACAAATTTTGTCTAATGGGAAATTGGTTGGGACATAAAAATTTAGTTCTGATTTTATTCCCTTGAGTAACTCCTGAAGAAACAGAAAAATGGCTCTACCAGCTGGTAAAATACAATTTCTAATCTTATTTCAGATTTCTAGGTGACAATATTCACACTCCCAGTATAGGGAATTGCCCCTCTTCTCAGTCATCTGTGCTATGGGCTCACACTCCAAGTGCCCCCTGGAAACCTATGCTCTCTGCACTGCGGTTCCCTACACCACTAGGGCCATCTGTGTGGTGTGTGTACATCACAAAGGAAAGGCTTCACCTGGATTAGGGGCACAGCAAACCCACCAGGACCTGGCCCTGCAAGTTTGTACCCTTTTCTTTTTATCACCACAGTGACACTGAATGTCTTCCACTTTAAATGTGTTCACATCCCCACTTAGGGTGTCCAAACCACCAGGGATTGTGTCTAGAATGAAACTTCACTGAAAAATCCTAATAAACCAGGAATCTGATTTTTTTTTTAAATAAAAAGAAAAGAAAAAAAAATGTTTGGCAGACTTCATGCTTTTACCAGTCGTGGTGGGGAACAGCAGACAAAAAGCCTTTGAGGAATAAGGAAAGAAAAGCCCACAGAGGTACTGTGGCCTCTGGAGAAGTGCCATCCCATGAGCTACAGATGCAAACAGAAGCACTGGCCCAGGTGGTTAAGGAACGAGAGGCCCAGCTGCACCGGAATCACACACCTGGGGAACAGGGGCAGCAGCTGAGCGTCCTGCACCTCAGGGCTCTGCTCACCTGCATCTGTCCAGAAGGGGCCCCAGGGACCTGGGGGCAGGATGCAGATGCGCCCCTTCGTGAGGAGATGTAGCAGCCACTCTGCCATGTGGTCCTCCCACAGACATGTGAAGCTGGAGCTGATTCAGTTCCCAAGAAAGTGGGCTGGGTATGTGCAGTCAGCCTCCTTGATCCTACCCACCCACCTCTGCCCAGCGCACATGGGCCCACAGGCAGCTGGGGCAGCAGGACCAGGGCCTCGGGTGCCACCTGTTCGCCTGCCATCAGTGTCCTGGGGCACCTGCCCTCCTACCCCAGGATGGCTTTACCACTCTCCTTTTTGTCCTCCCAATCACTGTTTAGGAAGATGACATTTCTGGGACAAAAGAAAAACTCCAGAAGCCAAAAGCTCCAAGTGTGCCCCTACACACGCCACATCTGCACGCCCATCAGTTTTAATGTAGAGATGTACAAACACTGGGAAATTGTTCCCTTGTTCATTTGGCCCAGCTTCCTGCCAGCAGACTGGTAAGCTGAGGATCCCCTGTGCAGAAGGTGAAAGCCTCCCCCCTCTGTGCAGGGAAGTAGATTTTCTCTTTGATGCCATGAGCTCCTTTTGTCCCTTGATTCCCCTTGAAAGTGACATGGTGATTGTAGAACCTACTATTCCCACCTTCCTCAACCACCTTCTGTCAGCACACAGGGCTCCTAAATGAACCCTCAAGGTCTTGGCTGTGACTCTGCATGCTCTTGTACACATGGGGCTGCATCCAGCTTATGCCCAGCTCCCAGGTACTGTGGCTGTGGTCAAATGCTCAGTGTTTCTTGCAGGGCCATGTGCCCATCACAGTTTCACCACTGGGGCCCTGATACAAGTGATGGCCCACTATGCATTCACTTGGTGGCACTTCTCAGTATTCAGCCCTGTACAGAAGTGCTACTGAACAGAGGCTCCACCTTGGTAAGCCTTTGAGACATGACACCTGTCAGCAGGAAATTCACCACTTAATCCACATAAGGTGTATTAAGGTCCATCAAAGTGTAGCCATTGGACTAATTTATAGTACTTGCAATTCCACTTCCAGTCCTGGGCTTGGGGGAATGGTAAATTCTTAACCACGTGACATCTGGCACTTACCTGCATCAGTCCCTGCCCCAGGTAACATACGGCAGGCTGAGAAAAGGCAAATGCAACAGGGCATGTATTCCGGGAACTCAGAGATACCCAACCTGGTGACACTTTTTGAAGGGGACAAAACATAGCAGAGCAGTGATGGTGAACCTTCTAGAGCTTTCAGCTGCTGTGGCACCTGTGGCACAGGTTTGCCATCATGGCACTTGAGAGAGGGAGAGCGCATTAATAAAACCTGAACTGAAAACAGATTCACAGACAGTAAGTTGTACTCTGTGCATCCTAATCCAGGTATCTAGGATTCAACTTCGGATCGTGAGTCAGATCCAAGCCATGTGGTCTAAGCCGGGGATGCACACAGCAACCCAAAGTGACTTCATTCACTTCCTGAAAACCTGGGCCAGGGCTGCAGCCTGAACGTGGCAGAGGAGCCGGGACCCCAACACCAGCCTGCAACCTCCTTCAGTGAGGACACTGCTCTCTGTGAGGGCGCCAGAGCACTCGCTCTGGTGCCTGCGGGTAGTGGCAGGCACCCTTCAGGATTTCCCTGCATACTTGAGTGGAGCAGTGTGAAACCCATGGGAACCAAACATCCGTTGCCAAATCAAAAATTCTGTGGACTTCTAAAAGTTGTCCAAAGCTCTCTGAGGCAACACTAACTTGCAAAGCGATGCCTGCAGTGTGGCAAAGGAGTTGATCATGTGTAGAAGCAGTAATACGGAAAAGCTCGGGCTCTGTGCAGGGCCATGATAAAGTGACACCTGAGCCAGAGGACCCAGGCTTGCTTGACATAGCCCAAGTGCTGGCCACAGCCAGGCCCTGCATGCAGCTGGATACTAAGGGCTGAACCGCCAGGAGCATCAGCGGTGTCTTTGGAAAACATTGGGAAGAAGGGCCATGGGTGGGGGACACACAGCCAGGCTGGAGGGGCCCAGGACACCGGCATCTGTTTCAGGCTGATGGTGACTGGTGTCCACAGAGCACTAAAACACAGTCTCGACTGCCCATCCTGATCACCCTGGTGGTAATCCAGAGTGTGGTGGTGCCCAGAGGCTCACATCAGGGGGACACCTACATTTACCCCAGTGTAGTGGGGAGGGAGCAGCAGTCTTCTCTGGCACCCCTGCGCTGGCCTTGTGGTCGTGGGCCCAGGAGGGTATGCTGCTCTTGCTGGCAGCCTCCTTCCCCAAGGTGTCGCCCCTCGGAATCACCACCACCTTCTTCGCTGGGCTTCCAGGCTCCTCTGGAGCTGGCCTCTTGTGCACAGAGGACATTGTAATCCCTCCCTGGATAATCAGTGAAAGCCCAGTGGTTAGAGTCAGAAATGTCACCTTGCTGCCTCTCACCCAGAAGTAAATATCCTGCAACTCCACTTCAGGTTACCTTCAGACACCTCACCCTCCCTGGGCTGGGACACTGCTATGCACTTGGGGGATCCTCCAGGTCCCACAGAATATTGTGGAGTCAGGTCTCTGGGCACATGAAGCTCCCAATAAAACCATGAGTAACTGCAGATCTTTGAGTCCCCAAATGACAAGACGATGCGCGAGCAAGACACAGAACCAAGCTCAGGCACCGCACAAAGGGCCCAAGTGCAGGTGTCAGGACACGCTCAGTCCCAAGTGGGAAGGTGCTGTGACTCATAGACAAGGGGTGACAAATGGCATTTCGCTCCTGCACGGAAACTCTGCTGGTTGAAACGCTCAGCTCTGTCCCCTTACTGAATGTTTCAGTCCTCCTCTCTGGCAATTGGGTATTCTAAAGGGGCAGCCTTGAGGTCAAAGCATTCAAAGGGAAGCAAGTAGCAGACCATGCACAGGACAATGAGCGCAAGAGGTGCATCTGCATGGTCCACACAGGTAGGGCGCTGCCTGCCGAGCTCTGGACAACTCAGAACTAACCTAGAGCTTCTCATTCAAACACCCCCAGTTCTTTCAAATCAAACACAGTTGAAAAATGAAGCACAGCCCCAACTAAACCTACTCTCCCAGATTCCTTGGGATTGGGGTGGCTGGGAGCTCCCAGGTGGCCCTGTGAATCCCTGCCCTGAGCTCCTGCAAGGCAGCCACTTTCCTGCACAGCTTCATAGCACTCTGGCTAACTGAGCCCTCAACTAAGGGCAGAAGCCAGAAGCAGGGAAGCTGGGATCCACACGACATGGACACCTGCTGTGCACATGGTATACACCTTCAGTAAGCAAGCACAGGACACAACACTTTTGTGGCAAGCCAGGTCATCTGGCTCAGCTCACCTGCACACTAGGTTTTGGGAGATGGAGCTCTTCTGGCTTCATCTTGACCTTCTTAGGCTTTGGTTTGTGTCCTTTCTGTGCATTTAGAAATCTCACAGCAGCTGCCGCATGCTTGAGAATGCATTCATTGCCACAGTACACCTTGCCAGGCTGTGCCATACTGCAGCACCCAGGGCCTGCACAGGGCACGGTGTCAGGAGACACTGTCACCTGCAGGAGCCAAGAGGAGACATCAGATGATGGAAGTGTGATGTTGGCAGGACACACTTGTCATACTAGGGCGCATACTGAGGTCACTGTAAGAGACCTAACTGTGTTTGACATGAATAAAAGTCATCTTTGTTCATGCAAACTGCACAAATCCCCCTCTGCTATGCAAGGCACCTCGGTGTAACCACCCCAGCAGCTGGAGTTGGGTGGGCCTTGCTCCCCTTCAGCTCTAGCACCACTGAGGACACCCACAAGCCCACAGCTGGATCCCCCAGGCCCAAACAGCAGCTCCGGCGAGATAAGATGGAATCATAGCCTGCAGACTAAAGCAGGCGAACGTTCTCCAAGGAGGCACTGGACTCTTCCTGACAGGAGACCCCATGCCTGCTGGGAAGCAACCTGCCCTGATGGACAGCAGGGCTGCCACTGGTAGGACTGTGCATCAGGGTGACAAATAAAGGAGGGGGCGCCCCTGGGGGTTCCAGATAATCAGTGACTGGCTTCTCTGTCTGGCAGCCACCCAGGTTGCAGGGACACAAGCACTGCTGGGCAAGGGCTCCAACAGGGCCGCCTCCACAGCAGAGCCCCAGGATCCCCCAGCCCAGCTGCCCCAGCATGAGGTCGCTGGCCTGCTCCTACTCGCAGGTGCTCTGCACTTCTGAAGGCCCAGGCCACGCCTGCCGGCACCCTGCACTTCCAAGGGGAAGACGCAGAGTCTGAAGGGAGAACTGAGCACCAGCATTCCTGCCACCAGATCTGGGTCTCCCTGAAGTGCCACCTAGACATATGTGGGTCAGTCAGTCAGGCTCTGGCCCCTTCACACAGGTGGAGATGTTAAGAGAAACTTCCTGAAGATGCGGTGTCCCTTGGCTCCCTGTGTAAGGAGCCAAGTCCTCGCAGCCTCAGTGTGCGATGCACACAGGGCGAGTGTGGCAAGGCAGAGAGGCTTAGAGACTCAGCCACCTCCACCTTGGCATCTCCGCAGCTACTGGAGGGCCGGCGGGCGGCCAGGAGCCCAGGGAGGCCCGAGCAGAACATGCAGAGCCGCTCCTAGACCGGAGCAACAGGCAGTTCCCACCAGCGGCGTGGAGGGGACAAGAGCCACGGCAGAGGCCCAGGCAGGCGTCCAGCCAGGGAGGGGCATGAGGAAAATAGGTGCCTGCCAGGGAAACGATGCACAAGCACTGCCTGCACAGCACCGCGGGGACACGTGGAAGGGCAGCGTTTCCGTGTGATTGGGCAAGCTGGGTGTGTGTGCACACCCGTCACCCCAACACTCTGAGAGGCTGAAACAGGCAGGACACAAGCTGGAGCAGAGACGGAAAAAGGCCAACTTGGTGAAGCCCTGCCTCAGAACAGAAAAGGAGAAGGGGCGGGGCGGGGCTCAGCGCTAAGTCCCCGCACCCAAGTTTGCTTCTGCGGGAAAGCGAGGCAACCTTCAGTCAAGCATAGGAGGTGGACTGCACGCTGTAAAGCTCCTGCGGGCCCGGCGACGGACACTCCCTGGGGCCATCTGGTGTGCATACACCACACATGACCAGTAAAGCCAGTCTTGGCAAAGGGGGGACAGCTCTGGGGTCTGGCTTCTGTCTGCAGCCAGTCTGCCAGGACTGAGGAAGCCCTGCCTGCTCCCCAGGGTGACAAATACTCACAGGCAGGGACATCCCCGTGGCCTTCTCGCCGCTGTGGCTTGAGGAGCCCTCAGATCCACCCTCACTGCCCTGGGCAGCACCAGATGTCTGCCCGTCCATTGCTCCGCACTCGAACCCCAGGTGGTGGGCAACTCCAGGTCTACATGCAGGCGCCTGCTCCCCGGTGGGGCCGGAAGTCCTCTCCCCCTGCACTTGCGAGGCGGTGCAGTCCAGGCAGAGGGGACTGTCCCCACTCCTCTGCCAGAGCCGCCCTCGTGCCTCGGCAGTGCCCACGTAGTCACCGTCACAATGCATCATCATCCTGAGAGGACAAAGTGAGCACTCAGGGATGGGGAGCCACAGCAGTCGCTGCCCAACGTGCCACGAGGCCAACAGCCTTTAATGGTGTCTTACGCACAAGAGAGAAATGGGCCGGCAGAGGCGGGGCTAACAGCGCCCACACGTGCCTCCCTCCACTTCAACATTCAGCCACACTTGCTCCGGGGCTTTTTCCGCCAGAAACTTTTCACAGGGAGTTGTGGCTTCCGTGTATGTCTGCACACAACAGCTATACAACCTCATCCCCAACAGGTCCCCAGGGCGCCCAAGCCCCAGCACCCAGCACGGGCCACACAGGTACCAGTGGGGTCTGCATATGAAGGGGCCATACCCCCTCCTCCCTAGAGGTCCCTCTCAGCAGCCATGTCCGCCTACACCACAGCCCTGGTGCTGCAGCTCTGGGGTGGGCAGTGAGCTCTCCTCGGCTCCACTGCAGAAGCTGGCTGGTGGCAGTGGCAGCAGCGTGGGAGTGGCAGGCAGCCTTCTGCACTCCAGCTTCCTTCTGCCCCAGGGACCGCGCAGCTTCTGCCAGTCCAACTGCTTGTGCCAGCCAGGGAATCACCAAGTGCCTGAGTGAGTGGGGAACGCTCTCTGCCCATCCATCCCAGGGCTTCTGAACGCCAGCAGGGACCTCCCTGCCTGAGACCCTGACCCACCTGTTGCTGGGAGGCTGGCAGCAGACACAGTGCAGGGTGCTAGGGGCACAGCCCAGGCGCTCAGGCTGAGGTCTGCCCCGGTCCCAGGGCTCCTTGTCTTTAGGTCTCTGAACTGCTTCCGACTCCCACTCTCTGCCCTCTTTGGCTGCCTGGGCCGCAGCCTTCCAGGCAGCCCTGGTGTTGGTGTCCTGCTTGCAGGGTGGCACGCTGTGGCTGGCACTGTGAGCCTTGACCTCCACGGTGCCGCTGGGGTCCTCCTCCCAGCAACGCTGCTTCCTCAGGTGACCACGGAAGCCCTTCAGCCACCCCTCTGCGGGTTCTCGCTCTGGCTTTCTTGGAAGGCAATTCTGAAGCCCCTCCAAAACGCAGCTGTTGCTGTTGGGGACATGACCCTGCTCACCCCAGGCTCTGGCCCTCTTAGAAGAGGTAGGCCATCCCTTCTCACACTGGGACTCAGGAGCTGGCCCACTCTTTGCCTCTGGGCCCCTGGCGCTGTGCCTTTCCGAGGTGCACAGCACAGGCATCACTGGGCAGGACGCTGGCTCTCTGCAGACCTCAAGGGACGCGGCCGCATCCTGTCTTCCTCGCCGCCAGGCTGTGCTCAGCTCCCCGACCTGCTCCGCACACTTCGGCCACCTCCTGCTGGGCTGCAGGGAGAGGCTGTGTGGCCACTGCCCAGCAGGGTCCGCCGCAGTGTCCCCAGCACCCTCCTGCTGTGTGATCATGCTCCTCTGGATCCCCCAGGTCTCCCTGAGCTCTCTGCTCATGGGGCTGATGGCCTCGGGGGCATCCTTGTCGCTCTGGTCCCGGGCATTGTTCATGCCTAATGGAAGAGACAAGGTCACTCAGTCACCACAGACCCTCCTTGCACGCAGGACCTGGCACCTGCTCAGGGGAAATCCCAACAGCACGAAACGAGACAGCGTCCTGCTCACACGGACACAGCTGCTTATACACGACCAGCTTCTCACCAGCCATGACTTGCCCTGCAGCACGGCTCTGCATGACTCATGAGCTGCAGGCACCCAGTCAGCACTCAGTAGAAAACAGCGCAGCCCCCATGCCACGTACGATGCCCCCACTTAGCTGCTCAGGACCTGGTCTACCCCAGGAAGGTGATGAAGGAAGCAGCAGGGCAGCAGGGTAAGGACTCGACCCCTACATGAGGCTGGCGGTATGAGGGCCACCTCGAGCCCTGCCCAGGCCACATGGCAGCTGACGTGGAGCAGCGGGCCTGGCCCACGAGCACAGGGTGCCCAGTGCTGAGCTGCTTCTGGGCTTTGGCAAGAGGACTGGCCGGAGCCCTCTGGGGCCAGGAACCCTAGCTTTGGAAGCCTCACTCAGGGGCCTGCACCCCAGACAGCTGGTGGTGGTTGAGGATATTGCCTCAGGCCATCAGGGGCTAGACAGCCCACCACTGACTGCGGCCGTGAGACCAGAAATGTTCTTGCTCCAGGTCACTCTGAATTTGGCCACAGCCACAGCATCAGCCTCTATTCCTGGTCTCTGTTTCCCTTTCTCTCTATTGTATTAAAGGATGTGAGCTCGACTTCTATTCTTGCTTAAGTGAAAAAATTGGAAGAAAACGGTACGTACCTGGGCAATTCCTTTTCACCCTATCCAGGGATCAATTACATATTGATACTAATTATGTTTCTGATTTTATTCCATGCTGTATCCCAGGAGAGAACTGGTACAAAATGAAACCCTAAAAATGTAAAAATATAAAACTGAAAATTAAAAGCATTCATTTCATTCTCCCTACTACATTCTGTCATTCAGTAATACATGGTACATGAGTCAACCGAAAGCTGCAGAATCCAGGGATACCCCACAGGCTCGCTGAAGCAGACCCCTACCCTGAAGGAC
>NDGM011068012.1:0-23148 GCA_002564305.1 Octomys mimax
TTCTCTCCTTCTCTCCTTCTCTCCTCCTCCTCCCCCTCCTCCTCCTGCTCCTCCTCCTCTTTTTTTTTGTCTTTTTGAATGAGGGTCTTACTCTGCATTTCAGGTTGGCCTTGAGCTCACTTTGTAGCCCAGGCTGGTTTTGATCTTGCAATAATTATCCTGCCTCAGCCTCTTGAATGCTGGGATAACAGGCATGTGCCACCACACACGACTTTTTGTATCTTCTTCTTTTTTTTATTTTTTAATTTTGGTGGAACTGGGGATTGAACTCACTCCTTTGCACTTGCCATGCAAGCGCTTACTCTACTGAGCTATCTCCTCAGCCCCATTGTTTATATCTTCTAGTCATATTTTTGTTGCAGTTATTGTGATTTTCCATTGAAAAGTGCATGTCATCCACAATGTTAATTTGACTTCTCTTTTTAATTAAATTGCTATTTGTTTAACTCTGCCTGATTTATCAGGCTACAAAACTGAGCATTGTATTGATTAAAGTTTTTGAATGTGCAAATTTTGTCCTTTAGATCTTAGGAAATTCTTGCATTTTTTCTTCCATTCAGTATATTAGCTATTGATTCAATACAAATGTTCTATAATGCACTGAGCTATGTGCTTTCTATGTCTTCTTTCTTCGGTGTTATTATCATGAAGGGATTTTACATTTTATGAAATGACTTTTGACTTTTATTTTCTTATAATTGTTGTTCTTCATTATGATGATGTAGTGTATCACAACTGGATTACAGTTATTGAATGTCTTTGCATCACGGGTCTAAATCTTACTTAACTATGATGAATAATCTGTGTGATTTACTTTAAGATTCAGTCTTCTAGTGTTCTGTTGAGAATTTTTGGGTCTATTTACAAGGAGGGAGTTGACTTCTAGGTATTTTCTTTTAAATTTTTTCTTCCATATTTAGTTGATGGATTTATGTTCAGTTTCATCACAGTTATAATTGGCTACAGGTAGAATATTTAATATTTTGCCTTGATTATCATAATGGTTCAGGAATATGTGTAGAATTAATGAATGGTTATCTTAGGTTTATGTTAGCACCATAGCTCAGTAATGAACAATGAAAATTTTTACAAATACATATAAGCTGGCACATTTTGATGTATTTCCCATCAATAAAAATATTAAATGTTAATGAATTCCAATTTCAGATGTAATATGTGTGCGAAGTATTTAGCTATTAATTTAGAAGTTTTTAAATCACAAAGAAAAGTAGGAAAAAGGGCCTAATGAACCTCAAACAATTCACATTATCTTTCAGTAACTACCAGTATTCACAATTAATGGCTTATCCCTCCTTCCACATTTGTTCATACTCTAGAGAATTTTCACACAATTGCACCAGAAAATTAGCAATATTACTTTTAAGAAAAATACAGATGAATGAACACCTCAAACTGATGCTTTTGAAATTAATACTATCTTTTGTTTTAAAAATTTGCTTCTAGGCCAGCAAGCCAGCTCAATGGACTAAGGGCTTTCTTAGGCAAGGGTAGGGCCCAGGTTCCATCTCTGGCATTATGGACCACACTGGCCCCAGCCCCAAACCTCTGAATTGGCCACTGACACTGGGTGTCATGCCGCAGGCCTGTAATTCCAGTGCAAGGGAGGCTAAAAACAGTAGGATCACTAGAAGTCCCAGCTGTATAATGAGAACTTGTTCAAAATACCTTAAAGAAAAACACTGTTTCAACATTTATATTTTGTTTGTTTTACTTTTAAATGTTGGGAAGTAGTGATTAACATAATTAAGCCTTTAAATTTCCTACATAAATTTTAAATTATCGAAATATATTTATTAACAAGGAGTTTGAAAATGCAGTTTAAGATTCTCAGCATTTTATATTTACAACATTTTGTAAATGAAGAGGTTAAATATAATTGACAGTCACTTTTAAACAGTCATCTGCACAGACCATAAAGATGTACTTTTGACATGCAGCAACATTGATCTACTTTTTTTGTTTTGAATATATATATATATATATATATATATATATAATGTTAATTAAATCCTTAGTTCCTTCATGCAAAATCATGTTCACAACTTTTCTGATGATTTTTTACATATAAACATTTATTTTATTTTTTATTTTTTAATTTTTTGTTCTTTACGGAGGTTTTGAGCAGAATCTATTTATTGGGGATAATAAAGCTCCTGTCTGAGAGGACAGGAGGGGGGCCCAAGTGGGTTGTCCCCTGAACCTTTATTTTATGAAATTGGACTTCCTAGCCATCTGTTAAGTATTCCTTTCCATTTGGTTGCTCATTTGTACTTTTTATTTGGTCAGTTCAAACATTCTAGTCTTCAACAAACCAAAATCACACTGCACAGTGTTATCTACTTTATTCAATATGTTCTTAAAAATGCCTGTAAATCTAGAGAAAGACCACATTTCAGAGAGTTCATTTGATTCCCTGTGAGCATTATCATGAAATTGCCTGGGTACATGGAGATGAATTCACCCATCAAGCACTATTTGTTGACTTATGGCAGGTAAAAATGCTGTTAGTTAAACTTTACCTATTCTCAAAATAAATGAGATTTTGAAAAATGATACAAATTAAAATTTGTCCCAATATATGTGTGTTGTGCATCTACTAATAACATGCAAGATAAAAATCATAAGCCTTAAACAATCTACTCTTATTTCTTGGTGTCCCAGATTACATAGTATAATGGAACATATTTAATGCATAAATAAAAACAAAAGTTTACATGAAATGTTTTCTTCATATGGGAAGGTTTATTTTAATATTTGAATGATTAAATGTCAATTAAGTACGTGCAATGTCAATGTAAAAAATATATAGCTCCTTCACGGATTTAAAAAAATTGTTTTTGCTTTTTTTTGTGAACAGTCAATGTGTAGAGGTAGTATTTTTCCTTAAGAGAACTTTGTATCCTTGAAGTTTTGCTGGCCTTTTTTTTGAAAGATATGCACATTTGTTTCCAGATTCTAAGTTCCTAAATGCGAATAGTGTGGTTTTCCCAAATAGTGAGAGAGAGTAGACTTCTCAGGTCATGATAAAAATGCCCAAGGACTGAACATGAACTAGGCTGTGGGGTTATGTAAACAACAGAGGCAGCCAGGTTCTCCCAGACATACAAGAAGTCAGTGATTGCCTGGGGGAGTTAAACCTGAAAAACAGTAACCTGCAGAGCTGTAGAGAAGATACTTCATAGGTCATGTTTGTGTTTAGTGGTTTTTCTGAGGTGTGAGTACAAGTTTGCCCATCAGAGAAATGATTCTAAGCAGCCATGGTGCCCACTAAAGACGGGAAACTTTTATTACCTTTTGAGTAAGTTGTAAAACTCTTTTTTGTGGATGTTTAACTGAACAACCAAAAAAAAAAATCCTTAAAAGTGATTAATATTGAAATTCTCCCTGATATTGAAAAGGGAGTATTGGGTCATATGAGCATATTTGTCTATTATTTTAAAGCATCATTTAATAATTATGTAAAACATAAACACATAAATGTTAGCTCAATTCAAATTTACTAAATTATCCAGGAAAACTGTGAACTTTTCCATCTCAGGCTATGTGTACACAGGCCTTCTTATAAATGTACTGTGATTCATCACCTCTGGAAAGCTGTGGTTTTGTGAAAATTGATGATCTGTACTAAGGTCCATAACAGTATATTGAAAAAAAGAGACTGGGGAGAAGAAGCTGTTTAAAATTCATAAAAATATTAGCCCTGACTATAAATACTGCTGAAAATGTATGACCATATTTACAGAGAGCAAGGGCATCAGCTACAGGGAATAAGGTTTCCAAATATCCTAATCCCAACACAGGTATTTGCCACTTGCGGCAAAACCAACTATAAAATTAACTGTCAATTGTCACACAAGAGTTATTCCTTATGGGGGATGCTGGCCTGGGTGCAACATACCTCACAGATTAATACCAATCTCAAGGGGTCGACAACAATGCGCACTTTAGAGCTGTATTTGGTTACACTTCTTTGGCTGAATAATAATAGTTATACAAAGAGTCTATGTAATTGTTTTCTGTATTTGTTTGTGTCTGCAGAAATGCCTACCTCATCAGAGCCATCTGCACAGTCAAAATCTCCATCACACCAAAACCTTGAAGAAACACAGTCACCACTGGCACAGAGAAAATCTTTCAGGGTACAGGTCTGTGGCTCTGAGAAGAGAAAATAGCACAAGTTATTCTATTATATATAACTGCATTCTAAAATTTATATGGCATAGCACATATAAACGCATTAAAGGAAAAAAAAGAGGTTAGCCAAACAGAATCAATAAATTGTTTAGGAAGAGAAAATCTCATGAAACATCTATAGTACAGAATATAAAGGTTTTTTTCAAATTTATTATAAAGCCATGAATATAAAGTAACAATACAGAAAAAAAAACTGAAAAACAAGGCAAGAGTTAGGGCTCCTATTTAGCAAAAATACAGTAGCAAACTAAAATGAAAGGCAAAAATCTTCCCATGTTTTTATCCTGTAACAAAAGTCTCTTCTAGTTAGAATTTTTAGTCATACATTGATAAGCCTTCTGTGACTCTGTGGACTTACGAGTCTCTGTGTTATATGGAATGTGGGTTAACCTTTGGTTCTTGACTTTTTATGATGTAATATAGTCCATTTTAAGTTATTCAGTTTTGTCACCAAAAATTCCATATGGACAATAATGGAACATGGGTTTGGCCATGACTAGGTATAATAGGGTAAACATTTAAAAAGAAGTTGTTTTCTCTGAAAGCAGTCCATTCACTTAAATTATGGTTTGCTTCAGTCCTAAATAATTTACCTGACAACTTAACTAATTTGCTACTTACTGATTTCACTGTGCTTTTGCATTTTCCATGACTAGTATAGGCCAAAGAGTATGACTTACTAACTGGCTTAACACCCAGGTGAAAGATGCTTCACCTGGACAATGATGTAGGACCTGAGAAAGGTGTTTCTGAACATAATTACTTTGAATTCTGAACATCAACTATTGTTCAGAATCTTATATGGTATGAGGAAAAATGGCCCCTTGTATTTACTGTATTCATTAAATGTGTTTACAATTGTATCACACACAAGAATATGCTTATTCAGGGGAAGGAGGAATACTTAACAAGCATTACAATTAGGGAACAGAAAAATGAAGCCTAAGCTTCTGCACATATGCGTTGTATGTGATCCAGTCTGCATTTGAATATTGCTCTACACAGTCCCCTCAGTCTCTAGGTACAGGGTAGCTTCTTGGCTGATTGGTATTAGGAAGGCATCTATATTTTATATAAAAATGTTGAGAACATTCGGAGGGCAGTGGAAATTGTACTATATGTATGACAGAGTATTTGGTTCTGCTTGTGAATTTATTTTGCTTTAAAATAAAAGCTTCTTATAAATACAATAAGATAAGAGGAGGGCCAGCCAAATAGCTCAGCAGATTAAAGTGCCTGCAAGCAGGCCCAGGGGTTGGGGGTTCAATGCCTGGGCCTGCCATGCCTGCCCTGCCCCCAGAGGGTGTGCTGAGACAGCAATTGAGACTCGGTGTGGTGGCGTGCACCTGTAATGCCAGCTCCTGGGAGGCTGTAAACAGGAGGATCGCTATGAGTCTGATCTAATAGTGAGCCCCTGAACATGCTGTAGACCCTTCCCTAAAATACAAAAAAAAAAAAAAAAAAGATAACATCTAATGGAATAGGGAGCACCTACTAAACAGGCAATCTCATACCTCTCATTTAAGTAACATGACAATAAAAATTTCTCCTTTTGTCTGTATAATGTGTTTATATTTAATTTATCTTTAAAATAATTATATTCATACTATTGCTACTATTAATAACTAATCACCATTTTTATTGTTGGTAGGCACTAGGCGTAGGTTTGATAAATGCTTGCAGTAATGCACCAGTGGGTCCACCTAACTCCATAAAGCTTGTGCTACTGTTGTACCCTTTCTAGGTGAGTAGACTGAGATACAAAGTGGATGAGAAATTAACTCCAATTCACCCAGTACATAGAACAACCACTGCTAAACTGAAACCAAAGCATCTTGACACCAGGGCTGTGAGTTTTACAACTCACTACATCAGTGTCTCTCAAACAGCCGAGGAAGGAAGAGATGTCCGTATATTGCATATATTAACATTAAAACCCTCAGAAATCAATTCACTCTTCCAAATACATGTTTAACAATGCCTACATTTTTCATAATGATGACGTACTGGCACACACTGATATCTCAGCATTCTTCAGGTTGAGGCAGAAGAATTGCTGCAATTGAGGTCAGCCAGTACTACAGAGTGAGTTTTCACGCAGCCAGTACTACAGAGTGAGTTTTCAAGGCCAGCATTATCGGCATAGCAAGACCTTGACCCAGAAAAATAAAATATATAAAGAGGGATTTTTTCATTCTTGTCTGTTCATACTGGATCAATTTAATATCCTTGTCTTTGCACATGTATGAATTATCATACATAAGGACAGTAAATTGTAATACAATATGTGCAACATATGTGCAACAATAGAAAATAACAACTAAAAAGGTCCATGTTACATGAACAGAGAGATAGTATTTCTATAGTATACCATGTTTAAAAGCTTAAAAAGTGTAAAAGGACCTTTTAATTGCCTATCAGAGGAAATCTAAAAATTAATTCTTTATCATTCTGAATTGCTTTTATCTTATTTAAAAGCAAATGTGTTAATTACATACCATCCAGCAACAGTTTTGTAGTCTTTGATATATTTTGCTGTACTAAAGGTAATAGCTTGAGGCAAGAGTAAAAAGTTATATAGTCAATACCTGGAGACGCTTACAGGATATTTCCACAGATATTTTTTTTTGTGCAGACATTTTGTTACTACTAAATATTCTGTTTCAAAAAAGGGGTGAAGAAACTGTCATTTGTTGGGAAAAGAACTGCCTGTGAAAATCCAAATTCTTTACACTTCTATGATGCTTTAAAAATATCAGCACATCTGGCCCGGAGAGATAGCTCAGTGGACTACATTCCTGCTTAGGCAAGCACAGGAGCCAGGATTCAATTCCAGGCTACACATGCTGAACTGGCCTGGTCCCTGGGTGTGTTGAGATGACACCGAGTCCAGGCGTGGTGGCTCACACCTGTAATCCATTGCTGAGGAGGCTGAAAATAGGAGGATCACTGAGTCCCAGCTGCATAGAGAGACCCTATATCAAATATGTTAAAAAAAAATCAGCTCATCTAATTCTGTGAAACAAGCTTAAGTTAATACATTTATACAGATAGAAATCCCATCCAGGAATGGAATAACTAGCCTAACCATGACTCTCAGGTAAAAACTAGAAGCTTGGCTAGATAGAGTATGCAACTTTCTCTTGGCAAATGTGCTTTGATGGACAGAAGAGCCCAACATTTTTTTTTTTGTCTTTTACTTTTTCATAACTAAAGTGAATGACTAACTTCCAGATTAGGAATGATTGTTCAAATATTCCTTGCAAAATGAACTACAACAAAAAAGACTTGTATCTAAAAGATAATCAATCTAGAAAAAACAATGAATGTGACTTTCCCTGCAATATCTCAAAAATGTTCTCCTTACCCTGCTTTGCCCTGAATTTACCTATATACATAAACTAAGAGTGGATGGGGGCCCTCATACCTGCGCAATTAATGAATTTTTCCATATGTTTTACATAGATAGGAAGATTGCTATTCAAGACACTTCTGGGGATAATCTTTACATGATCAAAGAGGCCAAATTAAATTGTACAATAAGAATATAAAATAAGGAAGCCCTATTGTTTGGTCATTATCTTCAATCCTGATACAGACCAAAACATACCCTGTGGACATTGAAAGGAAGGTTGGAAAACATTTTCCACAAAATTGAAGGAACTGAAGTTGAGGAAAGGAAAGTAACTTAAAAATCCACATACTTAACAACAGAATAGAAAAACCTCTATAGTTCAGATTCTCCACAGAACGTATTATGATGACCATTTTCTGATGATTTAGAAAGTTATATGAATGTGGGTATAAAAAGACAGGAATGTGGGGCCAGGGAGACGGCTCAGTAAGATAAGCACTTGACTGGCAAACACAAGGATCTGAGTTCAATCCCAGGTTCCNAAAAAAAAAAAAAAAAAAAAAGACAAGAATGTATTTTTACAATGCATTTTATATAACTCTTATCTTATACCAATAATGTGATACAAAGTCAGTGTAAAGTACCAGATGACCACTTAAGAGTAGCTTGTCTCCTTATAGACCTGTAGTCAAATAGATAAAGTCTATAAGATAGTTAATTTCCTCTTCTATCAAAGATATAGCTCATTTTGCACCTCAGTTACTTGAAAAGCATCAATGTCATGTATCTTTGGTAGATAAAAATATAGGTGGTGAGATTTGTCAAGCATTTCAAAATCTGTGATCTAGATTACAAAATTATTTGATTATCGATAATTTTTTTGTTTTAAAAACAAAAATCATTGTTGAAGGAAAATAACTTTCCTTAACTTAATAAAGAAAATATTCAGCAGATGATTCTAAAATGGCAATTAGTCCAATAAAACATAAAAGCATAACAAGATTATTAAATTTAAAACATAGCTGTCAGTTAAATCCTCCACTATTATTTGAACTTGTTCCATATATATATATATATATATATATATATATATATATATATATTTGGAGTGCTTCTAGTACAACTTAAAAAGAATTAATTAAACAAGATTCATGAACAATTCAAAAATGATTTTAGAAATACATTGCTATTGTTTTTAAGTTAAGGTTGATTTTTTATCTCTAATGTATTTCACTACTTAGTAATAGCATTGACTATTACATGAAAACCCAGGTGCATATTTTTTGTCAAAATGTAGATAATATGAAAGTGTGGTTTTGCTTCTATATGCATGTGTAAAATTATAGTTTAAATAGTACATACATTTAATAAAGAAATGCACAAATATTTTGACAAAATGTAGCTAGATGTATAGTAACTTCAGTAGATAAAAAATAGAGAAATATCTGCATGTAACTTACAATAACGATGCCTTTTTTTTGCGGAACCGGGGATTGAACTCAGGCCCTTGCGCGGCAAGCGCTTATTCTATTGAGCTATCTCCCCAGCCAGTAACAATGCTTTTTAACATTGGCTTCTATATTCTTGTGTTCTTATTGCTATTGTCTTTTTCTGTAGTCCTATGGATTGAAACAAGGGCCATCACAGTGAACTACAACTTTATCCCTAGTTTCGAAGAGTGATTTTGAGGCAAGATCTCACTATGTCCTTGAAGTTACCAAACGGGGCTCCTGCTGGTGATCCTCCCACTTCATCCTCCAGATTGCTGGGATTACAGGCATGGACTGCCACGCTCAGCTTATTGCCAATTAATTGATCCATTCTTCCTTGACAGATTTTGTCTATACAGAGCAACCAGCATGCACAATGTCAAATTCCTCTAGTCTTTGTAGGAGAACATCGTCAAACATCAAAATCTGAACAGCCTCTCAATGATCTATACCACTTGGTTCTTCCTCTCATATATGCCACAGGCTCATTAAAACAGTATACTTGGATATCTGTCTTAACAAACACTTAAGCTTGCCTTAACATATAAACCTATTAATATGCTTATTCTGTGTATGCTTTTTATTCTTTCCTGTAACAACTATAATTTCTTCATGTTCACTGTCTATTCCTATGCAATTTCATCAGTATTTTGTCTGAGGCAAAAAAACTCAGAGTGCATAGAAGCTACAAGAGAGCCATGTACACCTGGGTACTTTATATTCAGTGCTTGGTATTGCAGCAACATCCTTTGCTTCTTCAGGTTGTTGTGGCTAAAGTGACTTAGTACTGTTTCCACAGCGATTAGCCAGGTTCAGTTTTCTGTTTTGCTTTCATGGGCCACAAACGCTGAGGTTTAGATGCCAGCACAATGGTATCCAGCCAACTAGAAAACTACTGCAGACTTAGAGGCAGGCTATTTTGAACCTTCATCCTTCTTTCCTTATTATAGTGGGAGTCTAAGTTCTTACACACTTTGAGCTACTCCCTTGAATAAAGGCTTTTCACACCTGTCTCAAATTTCCTTCTCTCTCACCCCTCGCACTTCCAAATCATTCAGCCCTAAGTTATATGATTTCATGTATCTATGTGATAATCAACACCAAAGCACACCAAACTGTATGGCACCCGATACACAATGAAAGGAAGTACATACTGTGTGTGACGTTTATCTTTTGTGTGTTTATGCTTCTATCCCTACAACCCTAATCCCAGCAATCTTTCCCATCCAATTTTTATTGCAATCACTGGACATCGCAGAGTGTACAATATATGATTCTTTTAAAAATTGCTAAATAAACAAATCTAAATCATTGTAACCTCCCCAAAGTGTTTTCTGTATCTATGACTAGTTGGGAGTTAGCTGTGTGAAGGAGTTCTGTGTAGAGCAATTCTTACCATCAGAGTATTCAGTAATCAAAACGATACTGTCCTTAAATTTAATGTACTCGATTCTCAACCACTCGTGAGATTAAACTTCAAAAATATCCAAAATATCCTGTTTTGTAACTTAAATGTCCCTGTATGAACCTGCATGGAGGAATTCTTTCATCACAGAGTAATAGGTTGCATTAAACCTCGTGGAACATTCACACCAGTTCTCAGAACTGGAGGAAAATAATTCTGAAGACAAGCATTTTAGTGATTCTATCTTTTAAGATTTAGGTCAATTTAGTCTGAATATTCTTGCCCAAAATGAATATGCATATGCCATTGCGAGCTGCAGGACAGATAAGTTCACATTTTACCTCAACGGAAATAAAAGTTGCCATTGGGACAATACTACAGCGCTATTTAGCAAGAGCTACTTACTACAGTTTTCCTCATCAGAATTATCGCTGCAGTCATTCTGGCTATCACATCGCCAGTGATCTGGAATGCAGTTGCTGTTCTTACACTGGAATTCATGAGGGCCACACGTCTTCTTATCTGTAACGGAAAAAGCCCTAATTCGTATCAATGATACCCACGAGAACACTGCTCACACACTCTTCCACTGCTGTACACGACACTTCTTATGAATTTAGTGTAATTAATGACTGAAAAAATTGCAGATAAAAGTTGAAAATAAGCACAGGACAATTCAAGTGTTTTATTGTTCTGTGTTGTCTTTTGTCATATTTCATCAAAGTTTGATTATAATAATCTTCAGGGAAACACCCAAGGGAATTCAACACATATCACTCAGACAAAATCAAAATTATCTCAAACCATTGTCTTGTAAGGCTATTCCATCTCTAGTCCACCCTGTTAGTCAACTTCTGAATGTTCTCATCTGTTTTTTTTTTTAGCTACTCTTTTTAAATATTTGTCATTAGTCACACATAAAACTGACAGAGAATGCAAGCTGAATATAAATTTTCTAAAAATATATATATGGCAGCCCTTTTTCAGATTTTATAATATTTAAATAAACAGAATGAATTTGGAATTTGGACTCAAATGTAATAGCAAAATAAATATGTCACATATATACATAAAAATCATAACCTAAAGATAATCTTCCTCAATATTTTCTGTATATCTACATTTTGCCAGAGACCTGTCATATAAGGTCAGGTATAAAATATTCAACTTCTAGTGTCAGATAGACTTTCAAAAAGTTTTGGATCTTGTATCATTTCAAATTTCAGCTTTTACAACTATGGATGGATGATGGACCTGAAATAATGCCTTACATGTAGACAGAGATTGAGATTAATAGTGTTCTATTCATCTTGAGCCTTTAAAGAAGGCATGGACAACCCATAGTTCACAGACCAGGTGCTTCCTCACACAGCTAGTAGAGTGCTGTACAAGACTGTAAACTTTGAACATTAATCTGTGATTCTTAGCAGTGTTTCTCACAACCTGCATATGCAGTGTGCACAAACTGTGTAAGCAAAAGCAGAAAGCTATCAATGAAAGGATGCATTGCACTGGTAATTCCACCTCCTATTCATGCCATGCAATGTGGAAAGGAAACCCTTGTATATCACACTGTACTTGTGGTAGTGAAATGCAGCAATTATTTAATAATGTATTAACCAAATATGAATGGTCTGACTGGAAGGATGGGCATGTATTGTCATGTGCATTTTCTGATTTGATTATTAAATATGAAGGTTTGTTACTTCTTAATAGATTTAGTAAGTTAAAATAAGTTTTCAGCAGCCATGCTGAGACAGGATTTCAGCGCATGTCAGATTGGCTGGGTGTGAGTAGCCTGGCAATCAGGGAGAACCAGGACATGTAGCAATAGCCACAAAACTTTCCACCTTGTACCAATCTGAGAATGATACCTTCATTTCTTCAGGAACAAGATCAAGGCTTTTGATAAAATGATCAAAAATGATGTGAGAACAGGGCCTTTATAAGACGGTGTATATTAACCTCGTGGCTGCTATGGAGCTCTGCACCAACCCACACTGCACTCTGCAAAGCATAGTTCTTTGCCTATCTTTAATCCTGCTTTTCATAATGTTAGTAAATGCAAAACAACTTTCAATTTTCTTTCCTTTCAGTTCTTTTTTCAGAGCAACAAAAGCTTGGAAAGAACTCCAAGGACCAGCATGGCATTCCAGTAACCTTCTAACAGTGCCATATGAAGCACAAACATGCATCAAACATTTTTGCTCGTGGAATTTTTAAAGTCATATTTTGACATTAATAACACTTGGAAAACATATGGTTCCTTAATTGTTAATTTTTTTATTCTACATTTTTGAAACATAGCCTATGACAAATTCTCTTCCCTCAGTTCAGCCCAGGCAAGCCACGGGCTGACAACCCATGGCTTAAACAATCCTATGGAACATGGCAAAAAGTATTAATTGGCTGATTAATTTACTGACAATAAAAATAAAATCTTCAGAGTACAGAAATTTGATAAATTTTACTATCATTAAATAACACAGTCAGTATTTTTAAACATGTGGATTTTTTTTTACTCTCCATTTAGTGCTTTTGCAAAAATCAGCATATATCCATATAAGCCAGAACTAAAAGGTTGAAGTTTATTTAAAGCTTAAGTCATATATGTCTAAATTTTAGAGAATGTAAACTATATAGTCTAAAGAAATGCTTGTTAATGTTCCACATGCATTTCTGTATGTCCTTCCGAACTGTGCTACAATGATCATTGGAATTTAGTATATCAAGATTTCTAAAAAGCTAGCTAGGGATATGACCTTGGTCACCAAATGACCTTGATGAGCCAAGCAGTCAAGAAACAAATGATATTAAATTAGTAACATAAAATAAAAACTTACAATCCTCAGTGAAAAATTTAGGCTATCTCTTTCATATAATTAGGTCAGCTCTTTCTATGTCACATTAAAGATGGACAAAGAAGTGCTTCAACTTTCAGAAGAGTAAAATAATTTAATTAAAAGAAAATGAATTATTTTAGATAGTTATAACTCATATTTCAGAAGCATCTTGTGAAATTCAGCCTCAGTGAAAGCAAAAATGTTTTACCTATAGTTGTGAAAATTAAATAATAACCACCTACTGAGGATTATATCTAGCTCTTAGCAAAACATTTCCATAACATGAACACAATGAATTCCCATAATATCCTTAGAAACTACTATAATATTTATGTAAGTAAAAGAAGAAAATGTGAAAGTAATCCAAATTGAAATATATCATATATTACAATACAGCTTGTATATAAAAAGCTAAACATTTAATGGAGTATTTTGGAGATATTTTATCAATTTAAGCTAAAAGAAAGCTATAAGAAAGGAAAATCTAAAGTGGGAATTTTCGTGTGCTTTGTGATAACTAAATATAAGTAAAACTTATAAATGGCAAGAAGAAAGAGTGAGTAATTGTGGAGGAAAGCATGACGGATATTGACAGAAAGGCATCAGAGGGAGCTCTCTGGAGAGGTGTAAAGGTTCTGTGTCTTACTTTAGGTGGTTTCTAGATGCTGTATGCTGCTGACAAAACTCATCAAACGGAACATCCACAACCTGCACATTCCATTTTATTTTAATGACATTATTAAATTTATTATTAGAGTTCCCATGAGTTTTAAAACACAATAATTTATTTAACATAAAATATTATTTAGTTTCTATACATTCAAGTATGTTAAGCATGGTAAAGTGGCCTGAAAGAAAATTATTCTGTTAAAAAATAAGAATTTAAAACATAAGTAATCCATATTGATAGAATTAATGCAATAGTAATCATATGTATGAATATATATATGTACATAGACATCTACACAGAGGCATATACATATATATTATATATATATAATTTAATTAGTAGAGTCTGAGATAATTATATATATATAGTATTTGTATTCATATAGCATGTTTCTCTCTTGAGCTTATCACTTTTCTTTCTATTGTATAAAGTAAAGCAGATCTATCCTATTATTTGGGTTTGTCAATTTTATAAATCAACAGATGTTCCCAAGGTCTGACGTGTAGCCTAATTAGTGGATACAGAACAGCTGTATTTAGAATGCCTGGATCCAAGATTCTACTTTACCATTTCCCAGCTGTACAGCATTGAGAATACACTGAAATTCTCTCAGATGCTACTAATTAAATTATAATAAAATAATATTCGTATACTCTGCATGCTTACTTTGAGTGTCTTATGCAACACACATGAAATCATAGATGACATTTTGCTACTTCCTGAGTGGTTATTAAGAACATCAATAGTGTCCTACTTGTCAAGAGTAGTGCTTCAGCTTCCAATTTTCCCAATTCTGTATGTTACTAGAGAAAATTGGATTGATATATAAAGGTCTGTGAAATGTCCTAGGTATCTGCAGTTTGCTTGATTGTGTTCCATAACCTTATATTACAAAAGTGACCATTCATGCATCAATTAGAGAGTGAGAGTCCCATGACACACAATATATTTATCTCATCCTTGTTATCGCCTGTTATTCTCTGATGCACAGGTTTGGTTATCTTTCCGTTCCCTAAAAATATACCTTCTAAATTTAAAGTGGCACTTGAATAATCCAGTATTTCATGGATATCTCAAATACAACCTATGTGGTGCAGAGTATGCAACACAATCAATAATGTCGTCTAAACTCATCTACAGAGATGATAGAAGTCTCATTACAGCTTGTGAATTAAAGGGTGCTTGCATTTTTTTCTATTATCACGTTTTTCAAATAAAATATTTTCAATAAATACATGCCACTAAAGTGTTCCCCTTATGTTTAACAGTTAAAGTGTGTGTTCTACCAGCATTTCATATAAAACACACTTTCTTGTTGTTAACTCTGAGGCAAAGATCAAAATAAATATGTTATTGGGACAACCATCAATTCTTCAATAAATGCGTAAAATAATATCTGTTGTGCGTATATGTATTTTTATGTATTAATAATTCCACAACAATAGTTCAATCAATTTAATTTTTACTAACTTGCAATTAAATACTATTTTGCTATTAATTTATGTTTTAGTTATTAAAAAGTCACTTATAAATTTGGCCATATGTTTCATTTAGCTTTAAAAATGTGATTTTATACCTCACTTGATTATTCTTGTAAATTATGATGTATACAAGCATTTTGGAGCAAAATTAGGAAGAAAAGACTTCAAATTCCAACATTTGGATAATCTTGTGAAAAGTAGAAATTTTGCTGCTTTTTTTTTTAATGTTCTTTTGTAGCTGCCACTTTCTTTCTCCTTTTCTGGGAAGAATATTTAGAAATAAGTAGAAATGTGCATAATTTTAATTATAAAATTAGGCAAATTTATAGTCACAAACACTCTGAGGAAAAAGGAACTGTGAGAACAACACACTTGAGTTTCTAGCCCTGCAGCTATTTTTACCCCCTTTAGTTACAGATTATAGATTATAGCCTCTGAAGGACAGAGTTAGAACGGGAGTATCTTCTTTCGTGGGAGACCTTGTCTTCTTGGGGGAGGATAATCACCTGTTTATTTTCAAATCATTGCTTTTATATAGAAATTACTTGTTTTTCTTTCTTAAATCAGTCCTGCAGGGTTTGGACCGTTCATCCTCAATGTTTCCCGATGTCTCTGCTCACATGGTACGCAAAGGAATACGTGTACATATTTTCCAAATGTTTTTCTTCCCCTTTTTGCCTGGTCATGAATTTTGCAAAGCGATGATAGAAATAATGGTAGCATATTGTTTTGTTTATTTTATTTGACTGGTAGTTTCTTCTAACACTTTCTGGGTTAATGACAACCACATAGTGAATATTATTATTAATGTTTAAGGAAAAGTAAAGATTTAAAATGAAACACTAAAAATATTTCACGCTTTATATTCATGTTTTAAGCTTCATTTTTGCATTGCTTTTAAAACTGCCCTTCTCTCACATTGTGATACTGCTCATCCTGCGTCCCTTGTCCACTGTCACAGGGACAAGCGTGTGACCAGGATGTCCTCTCCTCATTCTAACTCACTATCCTAACAGTTTATGATAGTCTTCCGCCCCCTCCCAGTCCAGAATTATGCGTGCAACTTGGGACATAACCTTTTGGCCTGAGAAAAAGCAGAAAATGGCAAAGAGAAAAATCCTTCTACTCTGGGAAGGTGCTTCCCCTGCTGTTCTTTAATAGTCTTTTTGAAAGTTTCCAGTAACATTTCTCATGTATCATGATGGTCAGAAGTTACTCACATGATGACAACTTGCTACCGAGAAAGATGGAAAATATGATGGCTTATTCTGAATAGCAGTGTGTTAAACTAAAATGTGGGGTGCTGCTTCTAAGTAGAAAATAAAAAAGGAGTACTGGGATAGATTTTTAGGAGTCTCTATCAACAACATACTTAGGACAATTAAAGCAATTTTAGATTATTTCCCTGGAAAATGAAAAAAAAGAGAACATATTTCTCCTAGTGAGAGCATAAATCTTATAACCTCAAGCTTCAATGGGTCATTTAAAAAATAAAGTAGAAAGAAGTTATTTGAGAATAAACTTAGTTCTGTCTCTTAGTTCTGTCAAGAACTTAGAAGTGCAGAAAAAGGCAGCTGGACTCCAATGGCTGAACATGAATATCTGGATCCAAATGGTGCCTGTGGTCAGCCTTATTTACTGTTTGGAAGCATGACAGAAAGATTATATTTTCCCACTAGTTTGTGTTGAATTTCTGACATCTACAGATAGTCTTGACTAACACAAACACTGTACTATGTTTACTGTTTAAAAGTATTATAGATGCCTTACAACAGTGTTATCTATCTGTTCAGACCTGTGTAATTCTGATGCTATTTTATTGGCTTAGAATGACCCAAGTAATGACAATCCAAGAAGCCTCAGAGTGAGGATCTGTTTAAAAGTGATTTTCAAACCCTGGTTTTCCATGGTCAGGGGTTTCCATGGTCAAGCTTCTTGTCTCGTGCATGTTCATTATGGGACGTGTTACTGCAGCTGCTAGTGATACTGATTAACTATAAAGCTGCACACTGCCCTACATGGTGAAGTGTTTGTCGGATGCAAAATTAATTTCATACCAATCGAAATAATATTCCTCATTGCACACTTAAACACACAACCTGCTTTAAGTGGGAACTGGGAGGAACTTGTGCATGCACCACCAATTAAGGATAATAAAGCCTGCTACATCTTATCCCCATAGGGTTCAGGTACTCCTCTTTGGTTTTGAATTTCTATTTTTTCTTTAACTTTTACATTATTCTTCCAGGCAGAGATGAGAAAGAATTACAACGTAAATCAAGTTACCAATGACATATTTTCTTTATAAAGAAGTGAATCTATAATGAACTATCTATGTAGAAGCTCCACTAACGACATTTCAAAAATTGCATGTCAATGAAATATAATTTTCACTTGAAATTTTTCAAATTCACCTCATGCGGCTTTAGAAAGTGTCATATTACATATTGTAATGCCATCCATTGTGCTTGACAAGAATTTGTGATTCTCATTTATAAACTTGTACTGTAACTTTATGGCTGTGAAGTGGTGTATGAGGGCTGTCACTTACATTCTTGTCTTTTGCTTACATACCTGTGTTACCCTCTAAACCCTTGCAATCCTACTCATCAAGATCTTCTGGGGCCGGGGAGATGGCTCAGTGGAATAAGCACTTCCCTGGCAAGCGCATGGCCTGAGTTCAGTCCCCGGTTCAAAAAAAAAAAAAAAAAAAAATCTTCTTCGCCTATACTCTTGACACATGCTCTGTATGACATTATCATACGAATGAATTTGCATTTATAAACTAGAAATGAAAAAGAAACTAAACATGAATAAAACAAAAGTGTAGACATGGTCTTCAGAGTCACCCTAAGTGCCTTGGTTCAGGGAGAAAAATCCCAGCAATTCCACTGATGCTCCTTCTCCATGCTCAGACCCAAACAAAATAAGTGCTTCCTTTGCCTTTTAACACAAATATTTCTTCTATTTTTTAAAAATGAAAGTCAACACAATTTGGAGCAATTAAGAGGTTAGTCTGTCACAATACGTCAAATGGACAATTGCTGGCAGTGGCCTAATCCGTGTGCCTGACTCTGAAGCACCAGGCACTTGCTCTGCTGACTTCGTATTTTCTGATGCATTGACTCAAGCTTTCTTTGATGGGAAGCAGCAAAGTGAAGGACAAAAATCTGAAATGTTAAAGGTAGAACTTGATTCATATTACAGTTCTGAATATGACTCTTATATATGGTATTTTTTTTGTATTTCAGTTTCTTTATCTATTTAAAATTGAAAGAAACATTTAAGTTAAGCATTTAAGTTAAGTCATGGCTTAATAAATAGTATCTAGTAATGATTAAGTTGTACTAGTAATTAGTGATCTAATAAATAGTAGCTATAAATTAAAAGATGTTTGATTGTAATACCAGCTTTATCTTCTAGCTAATCAATTTTCCAGGGAAGAAAATTGATGTTACATGTGCTGTATTGTAGGAGATGGTTGAACTCCTTTCTGTTTATAATCTTCTTGCCTTAAGTGCGTAAGTATGTTTACTGAAACACTGAAGTATCCTGATCATTTCAGGAGCAAAGACCTAGTATTGAGAGCCTACTGCAGGTCACCTGGCAAAGATTATTGTCAAGGAAGACAACTAAATACTCATAAAAAAGTGTGGACAAAAGATCTTAGGGTATTTTAAAGAAAAAAAAGTGCTTTAGTTTAGTCTTCACAGACATACTTAGAGGGTCCATAAAATTTCTTGTCTTTAACCATTCTTGTGTCTTCTTTAAAATATTACTTATTTTCATTATATAGGTAATATGCAGTGCTTGGGGAAATTTAAGACAAGAAAGGCAAAAATAATAGGCACATAACATAGAAGTAAGATATACTATATTTTGTAGAGTAAGAAAGTAAATTCAAATAAAATTTTATATTTCGTATTTCACTACAATAATACAGAAATAATTTTATAGGTCATTAAAAGCTTTAATAAATGCCATTTTCATGACTGTATTAGATTCCTTTTGCATTTATACCTTAAAAAATTATCTGCCAGTTCATCATTTAATGTTTTATTTTCTTTAATTTGAAGCAAAATGTAATTATATTTGAAATAAAATACTTTCTTCTACATTTAAGCCTGCAGAAAGTTGTTTTAAGAAATCTTTTGTTATGGACTGGGGAGACAGCCCAGTGGCTTAAACACTTGCCAAGCAAGTTCAAGGACCCGGATTTAATCTCTGGTACCACAGCATGCCATGTGGGCCCCAGAAGCCCATGCTGTGCCAGCCACCAAAACCGGGCATGGTGGCATACACCTGTAATCCCAGTGCTGGAGAGATGAGACAGGAGGATCACTAAGAGTCTGAGCTGCATAGCAAGACCCTGTAGCAAATAAATAAATGAATTATTATTATTACTATTATTAAGCAAAGTCACCATAATTTTGTATTTGGTCATTTTTATATTGCTCTCTTGTACTTGGCATGCACTCTGATGCTCCTCCCAGAAGTACTAATATTTTTAGATGCAATCTAATGTGTTGCTTAGCTTCTTAGCAAAGAAAAATATATTTTCTACTTGACAGCTATGAAAGCCTTCATAAAATAAGTTGCATTTTTAAATTAACTTCGTGTATGAAGTTTCTATAATTATATTAATAATTATAAAACAGTCAAACTGCCTTTTCAAACTAATGCTGAATAACTTATTTTACCAAGTATATGTGCACTGAGGACCATATACTTGGACCTCAGTATATGGTCCCTTGGACCATAAAATCCAGGGGTGAGCTGCAGAGGACAACACAGACAAAATTATATCTGACTCATCATTAGTCCACAAACATAAATAAGATATGCACTAGTAGCTGAAAATACAAGGAGGCGTAGTATTATCTGTCTCTTTAGACTAACTTAAAAATAAATAAGATGTGGATGCAGCTGAGTGACACAAGAGCCTGCCTGGCAAGTGCCGGGTTCGGAGTTCAATTTCCAGTACCAAAACAGAGAAAGAAGGACATAGACAAGCACATCATATTTATATATAGATACCAGTTATTTAGTCAAGCTATGCTTCAAGAGATATAGTTAATAATGTCTAGAGCCATATGTACAATTAACCCATACCTGTGTGCATGTGCCCACATAGGGGTCACAGTGTAATACAAATTTTCACAACAGTGAAAAAACTATGTAGGTAATGTTGTGTTTGCATTCAGTACTAAAATTAGGTGATCATTTAAAAATGAGAAATTTTAAAAATAAAATATGTAAAATAAAGCTCTTGTCACAAGTCTACTAGCTTGCTCCTAGAATCATTTCTGTAGAGCAAGGCTGAATATCTTGCTTGTATTAGTAGGGACAAAAGAAGTCAGGTTCAGAGTCTGATTTTTATAAATCTCTCCTTCTAAAACAATAGATTTTAGATTATGTAGATGTCAAATTTTTTTTTGGAAAGTGAAAGATGAAAGATGCTTATAATCTGAAGAGAAACCAGAGGGCTAGGGAGATAGCTCAGTGGTCTAAGTGGCTGTTTGCCAAGCACTAGGACACAGGTTCCTTCCGCACTATCGTAGGCCATGCTGCCCCAGAACCCCAGGTGTGCCTTGCTGCCCACCGAAACCAGATGTGCTAGTGCGCTCCTGTAATCTCAGCCCTGCGGAGGCTGAGACAGGATGATCACTGTAAATCAAAACTGCATAGAGATACCCTGTACCAAATAAATAAATAAATAAATACATACATACATACATAAATAGAAAGCAGAGTATTTGTATTTGTAAGTGCACAGTAAATTCATGAAGAATATTAAATATAACTGTTAATATATTTATTTGAATGATAAACTGTCAAATCACTTGTCCTTTTTCTTCTCTAATGTTTAAATTTGACTTAGTGCTTTTAAAGGTGAGGTCAAGACACACACGCTTACACATATACAGACACATATATAATTTATTCAATGTGTTCTCAATTTTAAGAATTTTGATATTTATACATTTTCTAATTAAATATATTTTTGCATAGATTTATGCAGAGCTCCACTAAGATGTACATATTTTTAGCTTCACAGAATCGCTCATTTTGCATATCCTAATATTTTTCTTATAAGTTTTTTTACATTATTTCAAAATTTTCTTCCACAAGTTATAAATTTCCTATCTCTTAAGTGTGTTTTCCTTCATAGATATAGGCATTTAGTATGCATCTAGATGACACGGGTATTTTTTATATGTTATATGGTATTCTCCCAAATGTATCAGAGAATTTGTAATGTATTTGCTTATCATGCTCAGAAAAACATTACTTATCTTTCTAGGGGACAGGGAATTTAAAGAAAAAACTTGTCTAAGTAGCATGGTGGTTGCCATTCTCGTTTTCTCTTGCCAGGTTAAAGCGTCTCTAGTCTAACCTCATTTTCACGTCAAGTCCCTTCAGCAAGGCAGACTACACAAAATCAGAATAATAACACAGATGCTTCCTTAAGAGCTAAAATGAAGAAAGTTCCCAAATGTGCTAGATTTTGGGGACCTCATGTACGAGTCTCAGCCTACAACACAATCAGTGGAGACCCTCCAGATTATCCTTCTATTCCTTATGCCCATGGGAGTAGTTTCCTGATCCTTGCCCTTACAGTTTTCAGTATTCCCTTTGTCAATATTTCTCTTTAAAGTTAATTTAATGAAAAATGAGTTGCTTGTAGAAAAAAAAAATATGCTTTGAGATCATAACACTAAATTAAATGAATCCGACACATAAACTTAAATATCACGTGATTTCTCTTATATGAAAAGCATACATTATAAATAAAGAGTAAAGGGTTGGGCATAGTGGCGTGCACCTGCAAGCCCAGCACTTGGGAGGCTGAAAATGGGAGAATCACTATGAGTCCAATCTACGTAGTGAGACACTGCAGACCCTGCCCTAAATACAGAAAAAAAAATGAAAATAAAGAGTAAAATGAGAGATAGATAATAGAGAGTATGTGGATCTTTCTCAAATAAGAAGTAGATCAAGGGATGAGAGACAGAAAAGGGGGTAGGAGGTTGAAATAAGGAAATAAGGTGTGTTATGTCATGTACCAACTCCACACAATGAGAAAGTGAGCATTATGTACTACTAGCATGGACTACTAGGAGAAATTAATATGCATTTTTAAAATCTGATTTTAGGTGAATAAAAAACAGCATGAAATCTGTGCTAGGGGTTCCTTAAGTATGGGGATGTCTGTAGGATCTTGAAGTACCAAGCAGTGCAGCATTGTTCAGGATATGAATGTGATGTATACAATTGCAGTGACCCATCTCCAAATCTATCCACACTAAGCATGTCCTTTCAGTGTGCTCGCATGTGGTCCTGCTGAGCACATATTGGAAGTGGTTTTCATAGAATTAATGTCCCTTCTCCTTCCCTCCCTCTCTATTATTTTCAGGCACTTGACCTTCTCTTCCAGAGTTTCCAGGTATGTTAGCTCCATCCCCGTGCTAGTCTTTGCAATAACGTATGGTTCTTGATTCCCTAGCTTCCTTGATTTACTGGCTCAGTTCCTTGTTGGAGGTTTCTGGAATTATCTTCTAAATATCCCCCTTCCTCTTGTATTCCTGTACTTGAAATGCAGGTGCAATTCTGGGAAGGCTGAGATGGATATTTCCACTATTGTTTGCTCAACATATTTGCATGAATGCTCTGTGTAACACTCTGAGC
>NDGM011068013.1:0-24656 GCA_002564305.1 Octomys mimax
GGGGATTGAACCACGGTCCCTGTGCTTTAGCTAAGCTTGTTCCAAGTAGGTGCTTTAGACCACCGAGCCATCCCACCAGCCCCCTACTTCCTTTTCTTTCTAGCTTTAAAGATACAAAAGCAAGCAAATAAAATCATTTCATCATGTAGAAAAAAGTCAGAAAAATAATGTGTGAGTGGATTCAACTTTTAAAAAATCATTCTTTGCATAATGTTTAGGCTAAAGCCCTGTTCATGCCTGCTGGTCAGGGTTATACATCTAACTTGTATTCAACACTGGCTACCTGAAAATCTGTTGTATATTTTAAAGAAAAGCCAGAGGGGTTCAAATGCAAAAATCTTTTCTCCCTAAGATTGTACCCAACAAATGGAGAAAGCTATCATCTTGTATCTTTATCTTGTGCTTTTTAAAGATCAGCCATAGGGCCAGCCAGATAGCTCAGTGGACTAAAGCACCTGCTTAGGCAGCACGCAGTGGCCAGGCTTAGATTCCTGACATGTCACGCCGCCCCGCCCCCAGGGGCACACTGAGAAGGTGACTGGGACTGGGTGTGGTGATGCATGCCTGTAATCCCAGCAGTTGGGAGGCTGAAAACAGGAGGATCCCTATGGGTCTCATCTGTGTAGAGAGACCCTCTAGACCTTATAGACTCTGTCCTAAATTCATTTAAAAAAAAAATCAGCCATAATACAAAAATTTCCAAAGCAGACAATATCATTATGTACAGCTTTTTTCATAAGAACATCAGAGGTAATAAACATTTTAAACTATATTCTGAAGTCCCCACAGAAGCTAAAATGTCAAGGAATAAAGCAATTGGCATACATAATGGTATAAAATTCAAGATGATATAGCCAGTGTCATAATTATTCTCCTCAAAAACTTTTTTCTTGTTACTCTAAGAATCAATGTTTACAGGAAAAAAAGCAAATCAATGTCTTCCTTTTGAAATTCTATTTTCTATGCTTCTAGCTTCAGGTCATAGTTAAGTGTAGCAGAAAACTTGGTTTTCCTTAAACAGATCTCGCTTGTTGAAGCCACTGTCATTAGAACACTGCCTTGATTTTATGTCTCCTGACATCAGGTTATGTGGGTTATATTTACTGTCCAGTTTCTAATGGCATTTGCAGAAAGCTTCAAGAACTAAGTTCTATCCTTCATGATATCGGCATAAATACAGGTACAGAAAGCAAGAAGGGCCATAATAAGATACAACAGCTAAATGTCACACCGACGACAGGCAGGAGAAGACTGGAACTTTAGCCGAACTTTGAACAGTAGTATTTCGAACTCATCATCTGCCCTGGACCTTCAAAGCTCTCTACTTTCGCCTTCCTCCTGGCACCCTCCGCAAGCACAGGGTCTGCCCACCACGTCTGGAAAACATCTCAAATCTGCAAGGTGCTGACTTTTAGTAAACTTGGCGGATCCAGACAACTGCTGAAAGTGGAGCACAGAATTTCCTGAGCACATCAGGTATGGCCTGAGAGTAATGAGGCTGACCTCGGGCACAGCTTGAAGGGAGCAGGGGCAGGTCTGAGCAAGCTCTGGCCTGGGCAACAGCACTAGGAAGCCGCCGGCCCTCGCCAAGGATGCTAAGGAGACACGTACATGCTGCACACACACACACACACACACACACACACAAGCTCACACACGTGAGTGCGCATACACACACACACACACACACACACACACAAGCTCACACAGAGCCCACATTCAAAACAAATGAGCAAAACAAATTCACAGTCAAAACAATTCCTGAGTCTCAATTTTCACACAAATTTAGATGTAGAAAATACATCTTTATGTGAATACTTGTGTTCTTTTGCAGATTTAAATTTAAAAGAAATTGGAAGGGATAAAGTTATATCATAAAGAATATTTTAACTGACCTCCAAAAGGTTCATTAAAAAGATAGAACAGTCTCACAATATTAATCCAACTATTGGGGCTATCCTCAGACCATCTTTAATGAACTAGCCCATTGTCCCGTCTGCGGATTCTACATATGAACTGATTCTGATTGGCTGGTTTTGGAAAGTGCTTCCGCCGAGAGGCCACACTAACAGGGGATATTCAGTGCCTCCATATAAATTGCCAGAGCGTTAAATTCAAAGAATCTGACTGATTTTGAAAACAAACTTGAACAGAGATTTCCAATCCTGCTGGCTTCACAACAAGAATGTACTGAATGCCAACTATGGGAAGGGTGGGGCTCTGGACTGAGGCAGCAACTGACTGGAGGTAACAAAAGCAAAAGAGCAGTAACAGTAGCAGCTGGTGACACTGTCTTCCATGTGCTTGGCCCTGTTCTAAGTATGCCTAAAAAGCACCCGTTTTGGGTGTCATCTCATGCTTTTTAAATTTTTATTAGTGCACCCTGGCAGTCCGTGGTGATTACGCTCCTTGAGTGGAGCTGGCTCACACCACCTCACTTGGTGCCCTTTCCTACCCTTCCCTCCAACTCCCTCCATGCTCAGCCAGCCGGTGTGTTCTGGCGTGTTCTGGTAAGGAGGACCATTGCCGGCCGAGGGCAGGGAGGAAGCTGCCCGGCCTCTGCACCTGGGCTTCCAGCCCCTCGTTCACCCAAGCTGTGTGACTTTATGAAGGTTGCAGAGACCACAAACTTCAGTAGTCCTGCACACTCAGCAGTGACTCGTGTAGTGTGACACAGCAACAGTGGGCATCCTGGGCACTGCTTGGATGAGGAACTCATCTTATTAGATAAGACGCAGAGGTCTACATGTATGTATCCATGAGTGAGAAAATGGATCCTATAGACTGCTGGTGAGCACACAAACTGACACAGTAGCCATGCCATACCAAGTTATGCCTCTTCTGATTAGCTCTAGAAAGAGGACACAGAGGAGATGTTTCAAGAAACAGTTTGGTAAAGCTGGATTGGGATTACACAGCTGTTTATGTCAATGTTTTGTGTATAGATATTTAATTATTATTTGAGTAAAGAAAAAGCAGCAGCATGTTCCCATTCCACACCGCAGAGCGGGAGGACAGTGTGCCTGGGCAGTGACAAGAGTGAGCCCAGGGCAGGGCTGCGCACAAGCAGAGAAGCTCAGCTACGTCGGCCCCCACTGAGCTACAGACCAGCCTAGAGAGGTGGGCAACAGCAGTTTAAGACAACATTTGTGAAAAGACAAAATAATTATGTTTATAAACAACAAAGCAGACTTCAGAATGCTGAACATAGCCAACAATAAAGAGAAACACTTCCCGATGATTGTTCAGAATCAATTTATCATGAAAATATAATGGTTCTAAAGGTGCATGCACTTAATAACAGCTTCGAAGTACATGTAACAAGCTCTGATGAAACTCAAAGGAAAACAGACAAATCCTTGACTATAGGAAGGATAGCCGAAGACTTAACTGGGCCCCTAAGCCAGCCTGAGTGGATGAACACTCATGAATATGCCAAGCAAGAAAGCAAAGTAGGCAGAGAACACTTATGTAGATCATGTTTTGAGTTAAACAACAAATTTCAAAAATTTTCAGAGAATTATAATTGTACATAGTATGTTCTCTGACTACAATGCCAACAAACTAGAACATTGCCTGTGAATCCCCAAACAACTGGAAAACAATGCACGTACTTCTACACTACAGATGAGGAAATGACAAAGAAATTTTTAAAATCTTTTCCGCTGAAGAAAAATAAAAACACAGCATACTGAAATTTGGCAGGAACATACAAAGCAGGGTATGGAGAAAATTATAGTAGTAGCTGCTTATATCAGAGAAGCAGAAAGGTCTAAAGTTCATGATCTAAGAACCTACTTTGAAAAGCTAGAAGAATCAAACCCACATAAGCAAAAATAAGGGATTAACAAAGTATAAATTCAATAAAATAAGAACAAATAAAAAATAGAAAAATTACATCAAAATACATTTCCTGGAAAATATGAATACAATTTGCTACCTTTTAGCTACATCAATTAATTTAAAAATAGGAATCTCCAGTACTAGAGAACAAAATGCAAACAGATGACAAAGCGATTACCTCTTCATGTCAGCAAATCTGTTAATCTGTTGAGTTAAGCCCTACAGAGACTGTTGGAGTCCTTGGGCTATGTAAGTTGGTGGTGGAGTGCCTGCCTACCCAGGGTAAGGCCCGGGTCCTGAGGCCAGCACAAAAAAAGAAAAAAGGGGAAAAATAAAAATCTATTACAGTATAAAAGGTGAAGCCAAAAGAGTTACATGATATGAATAGCTCTATGTATATTAAAGAAATTTAATTCATAATTAAAAATCTATCTACCAACAAATTCCAGGCCTGGATAGTTTCACCAGTGAGTTTAATCAAACATTTAAGAGAAATGCAAGTGATAAACAGATTTGGAAAATAGAAGGGGAGGTAATACTTCCAAATCATTTTTTAAAGGCAATATTACACTAAAAACCAAAAAAAAAAATTTTTTTTGACAAAATATATAGCGTAAATTATGACCTGAATAAACAGATATGAAACCCATAAATTCATACATAGTCTCTGAAGAACCAAATGGTACGAGGACCCAGAAAAGCCACAAATGTTAATAATCAACTTGAATTAATACTGACAATGCAAGGATTATTCAACAAATAAAAATCAATATAATACCCCACACTGACAAAATAAATGACAAAAGTCATGATCTTCTCAACTGAAACAGGAAAGGCGTGTGACAAAACTTCAACATACTATAATAAAACCAGTCAACAAAGTATGATCACGAAGCCAGTAACTTGGTAATATAAAAACTATGTGTAAAAGCCCTGAGCACCATACTCAACCGAGAGGCGATGAAAGATTTCCATCTATGGCCAAGAACAAGACACAACTACTCAACACAACAGTGAAAGTCACAAACAGAGCAATCAGATAAGAGAAAGAAATAAAAGGCATCTCAAATAAAAAGAATAAGAAGTTCGTTTCCAGAGAAGATTATTTTATACATACAAAACTATAACATAAAACTCTTACAGTTAATCTTAGCAAAGTTGTAGGAATAAAAAACACACAAAACCAGCTGCATTTCTATACACTGGTAATGATGCATACAAAAATGAAATTAAGAAAAAAATCCCTTTTACTACACCATCAAAAAAGAGAATACCTAGGGATAAACTTAACAAATTCAAAGACCTGGGGGCTGGGGATTTAGCTCCATCGTAGAATGCTTGCCTAGCAAGCTGGAAGCCCTGGCTTCTGTCCTTGGCACCAAAAACAAACAAACAAACAAATAAACCTCTCTTAAATTTAAAGAATTGTATTTTCACTTTTCTTTTTAATTTTTCTTTTTCAGTACCAGGGATCAAACTTGGAAGCTTGCACTTGCCAGACAGGTGCTTATACCACTGAGCTATGTCCCGGGCCCCAAATTTAAAGACTTGAAAGACTTACGGTGAAAACTATAAAAATTTGCCCAAAGAAATGAACAAAGATGCAAATAAGTGGAAAAACAACCCATGCTTATTATTAGAAGATGTAACGGTGTTAAAGTATTCACACTTTCGAAAGCAATCCCTATAAAAATACCAGTTGTTTTTGTAGGAGCAGAAAAGAAACCCTAAAATTCCCATGGAATCTCAATAAACTCCAAATAGGTAGAGCATTCTTGCAAAGAAGAACTGAAAGTGTCACAACTCCTGATGTCAAAATAAACTACAAAGAAGTAGTAATCAAGACTGTGGGAAAAGTAGAGATGGACAGAAAGAAAACAGATGCCAAAAATAACAGATGAAGAAATCTCTTGTTTCTGGCCAGAAAATCTTCCACAGTGTGTCAAGGCCACACAGAAAGGAAAAGACAGTCTCCTCAGCTAAGGATGCTGGGAGACTGCACAGCCACACGTAAGCAGGATGAGCTGAACCCTTACCTGATATCACATAAAATTTAATTCAAAAAAGAACGCAGACTTCAGTGTGAGATGTACAGCTGTGAAACGCCTAGAAGAAGAAACGCGTGGGGAGAAACTTCAGGATGTTGAATCAGCAATAATTTCTTGCCTATGACACCAAAATCACAAGCAACAAAAGCAAAACTGGAATGGCATGTGACTCAGTAGCCCCATTTCTGGGCAAACACCCAAAAGAATACAGAGCAGAAGTATTTGCACACCAATACCCATCACACCATAATTCCTAAAAGCCAAAACAATGGAAGCACCCCAAATGTCCAAGAACAGAGAGGAGGAGGAAGACTCAGGTGTGTACACAGAAGGGGTGCTACCCCACCAACACAGAGGAGATCTACCCCGTGTCACAACATGACCAAACCTCAAAGAGATTATCCCAAGAAAAAAAACCACAAAAGGACAAACACTGCATGATCCCCTTCATGACGTATATCTAAAATAGTTCCAATCATAGAAACACAAAGTAGAAAAGTAGTTGCCAGGGCTGGGTATAGACAACTGGGCCAATCCGTTTAATGGGCACAGAGTTTCAAATCTGCCTGAGATGTGGTTCCCTTGGGAGAGCTCTTGCCTGGCAGGCTGGATGTCCTGGGTTCAAGGTCTTTGTGACCTATAGTGCAGAAAGCATATTTAGCACTGCTGAGCTGCGCATATAAAAATGGAACTAGGGGTCTGGCCACGTAGTTCCTTAACAGACAGCCTTAGAGTGCAGGGCCTACAGGACCTACGGGCTGGCTAGGCAGCGAACAAACCTAACCTTTATGGGTCTGGTTTCTACAACTTTCGTTTTCTTTTGTTTGTGAAGAGCAGAGCAACTTCTCTACCCAACACTGAATTAAATCTTCACAGTGTTAAGAAGTTCTTTATGTTGCTAGCCATTGATGGAGGGGCCCTGGACAGAAGTATAATTGAGGTATTTGACTAAATTACTTCCCTCCAGCAGCGTTGCCCAACAGGCCCTTCTGGGATGGAGTAGCCACTGAGCCAAAGGCAGGTGTGCTCAGAGCCATGCCATACAAAGGCCAAAGGACGGGCCTGGACTGGGGTCCCTCGCCCCCCCGCACCTCGTCGTGTCTTTGCAGATATTCCCAAGTCTGACTGAAATCCAAACAGTCCTGGTCCCAAGCATTTCAGAAAAGGAAGATTAACACCATGTGGTTTGCTGCCCTGCGGTCTCCGGTCTTTCCAGCACCTTCCATTACACCAGCCCTCCACATAGACCCAGTCTGTTAAGTGTTCATAAATGGACTCCCTTGTTCTTTGGTCCATGGCTGTGGTTTTTTTGTTTGTTTTTTTGTTTGTTTTTCGGAACCAGGGATTGAACTCAGGCCCTTGTGCTTGCCAGGGAAGCGCTTATTCCACTGACCCATTTCCCCTGCCCAATGGCTGTGTTTTAAAACCTCAGATCCCTTACAAGTATTAAGAGGCTACTGATGGGTTTTGTTTTGGAAATTGTGTAAAATTGATTTTCTAGTATAGTTAACATGAGTAGTTACATTCATTGCCATGTATAGAAAATATAAGCAAAGAATGAATTATATTATTTTAAAATTAGCTGTGCATAGTCAGGGGGATGTTTATCCAGCACAGGTGAGGAGAGACTGCTCCATTGCGGCCTCTGAGGAAATCGTGCGGCCACCTGTGTCTGGGCGGACCGTTTAAGTCTGTCTTTCTCAGTGACTCATTAGTGGGGCTTCTGAGTAACGGAGGACGCAAATTCACCTGGCAGAGGGCCTGCCGGATGCATCTCACATGGGAGCTCCTGAGCCCAGGCTGCTCTGGCTCCTGCTTGGAAGGCTCCTCAAGCCCTGCTTCAGCCCCTGGGGGCCGAGAGAACAGCCTTGGCCTCAGGGAGGAGGGGCAGGCAGGGGCGCCCGGGCCCACACAGATGGGGTTTCGCGTGCTGGAGAACCTTGTGCCTCTCCAACCAGCCGAAGCTGCCCTGGGATTGTTTTCTGACAAGTAATACCTGTGGGTGTCAAGGCTGCTCAGGGAATCTATCCAACAGCCTTTTCTTTGCTGCTGAAACTCCATAAAATTTATTCTCATTTCAGAAGAACCACAGGCAATAATACCTGGAGGTGGCTGAGTAATTTTGAGAAAATTCATCGGGGCTGCCTTCACTGACTACTAGAACGATCCTGCAGAGATGCGGAGGTTTGTAAATGCAGCGTTTCCCACTCAGTGTGACCATAAGTTCCAAAATGCGACGTCTTTGTCTAAGAACCAAATCAGATGTAAGGAGACGATACAATATTAGCATGGATAAAATTCCAGCCGGAAAGTGAAAATAATATAATCCTTTTCACACTCATATAAGTCATTCATGTACAGATATACGAAAACACAACGTATGTGAGCACTATATTAAAAGCTGCCTTCTTGATTTATTAATGCCAAATCCTTCTCAGAGGAACTCAAATGCCGAGATCTAACAAACATCCAAATTGTCTATATCAATAAAAAACAGAAATGGAAAAGTAAAGGTAGCACCCATTTCCAGATTAGTCAGTTCTCCTTATCAAACTGATCGATACCCACGCTTTTATTTGCCTTTTTTTTTATGTGATAAAAATGTTATCACATATAATTTTTATACATTTTTCAGCTCAGCATTCCCAAGTGCACAGGGAGATTCAGGCACAATAACGCTTTATTTTGAATTACTTTCATAATTAGTTCATTCCAAAAATATTTAGAAATGAAATAATAGAAGTAATTTTTATTAAGGGAAATAAGATGGGCAATATTTTATAATATAAAAGATGAAGAAATAGTCTTAGATAATCCCCAAATGGAAGTCACACTTCATCAACGTGTTCAATTTTGACCACCCCACCAGGGAAACCTAGCTTGCTTATGTGAACCTTGTAGCTTTCAAGTAAGACGGATTTCTTTTCAAGTGCCATTTGCAAAGTAAGTTGGCCCTCGGGTTTTGAAGGAGTGTTTAATATTAACAAACATAGCTTTTTAATTGAAAAGCGCCGAGCTGTGAGGTCTCTAATGCCCTTTTCCTATATCTGATCCATCAGCACACTCAAAAAATCACAGACTTCTTTT
Organism: Octomys mimax; assembly: GCA_002564305.1. NCBI lineage: Eukaryota > Metazoa > Chordata > Mammalia > Rodentia > Octodontidae > Octomys > Octomys mimax. The sequence goes on from NDGM011068013.1 coordinate 8,979, forward strand.
CAAATTGAGTTATTTTGTAATAAAAAGTTCAACCTTCAGCCACAAATACATACATAACATTTGGTAACATAATTCTAAGAGAATTAGAGAAGAGTATACATTAGCGGCAGCCCCTCAACAAGTCAGATAAAACGTCCCTGGGAGGCTGAGGGGCCACAGGCAAGGATGGACGGGGAGGGATCTCGACCCTCCTCCTTGCTGCGCATGCCCCTCCGCCGTAACTACCCACGCACGAGCTCTAGGTGGCAACATTGCACCAGCTGTCCTTGGCGAGGCATCCCAGCCAAGCCCACGCGCTGCTCTTTATCAACATTTTATGTGCCGTGGATCTATAGCCTCTTATTATAAGTGTAATGAAGCAGAAGTTATGGAAGCATTTATTGATTGCTCCGATCACAAGTTTACTGCCATCCTGAATTGGCACCTCACTCGCCGAAGCAAACTGCTGACACCTTTTTTAAAAAGTGACAACTACATCTATTTCATGACCAGAAATCCATTTTCATCTCTATCAAGACAAGAATGCAATTTTCACTTCATTTAACTGATGTTAGCCCTGCTCCAAGCCTGACACTTAGAAAAAGACACAAGTTTAAGGGTCTTAAAATACTTCAAGTAACTCGAATGCAGCTTGGTTTCAGGGAAAATCAACACGCAAATCTATAAACAACCTAATATTCTCAAAATTACTGATCAAGACCTTCAGAAATACTTAGCATTTGCAAAGGACAGCCGTGTGCTTCTCAGGTTTACAAGAGTAAGTTGTGTTTCTATACTGTTTTATTCCAAGGCCTCAAAGGCCATAAGAAGTTTGTTCAGAATTGAAAAATCCGGAGTATTGTCCCCAAAAGGCTAGTTCAAGGGAAAGACTCGATTTTTAAAGTACAGACAGTATAGGAGATAAAACAAGATTCTTTCAATAATGTTAAGACCAGTAAATGATTATGATTGACTTCAAATACAGGCTCCAAAAACAGAAACCTTCCACACTCTCTTATGAAAAATTGAAATACTAAGATTCCTTTTAAAGTATGTTTGTAATAAACAAATTCTGCCAGTACTAGTTGTAACTAAAAAATATTTTGAGCTGGGATCAGTTCTGACTGTATTACATTGTTGTTTGACATCTAATTGTCAAATATTGGAAGTGCCTGTAAAGTGAGCCAACATTATACATTTTTAACAAAATCTAGCCACTTTGGCAAAACTTAGTTTAGCGTATTAATGAAGTACATTCTAATTTTAAACTGCAAAGCCAAATAGATACTGAGATTAGATGGTATTTCATTTAATAATATACCTAGAAAATAAATATATAATATGGTTCCAGTTGAAATAGTGACTTAAGTTTTGAAAAATCAGGCCAGAACCCAGATTTCTAAGTTCAAGGTACCAATTACAAATAGCATACAAAAAGCAGTCAGACCAGTTACTTTGCTGAAATTAATTTTAAAGGACCACATACACACAAAAATTGTTTACATTGCCTGGGCCTGGTTATATATTTCTCAAACAACTTTATTAAGTATCAGTTTATTACAAATAGCTCCAGTACATACTCTCAAAGTAAAATTCGAGGAATAAAGCTTTCCTTGCAGTTTCAGGCATAAGCTGCAATTGCTAGCGCTGTTTAACACACTGCCAAGGTTTAGAAACTGCCTGGAAATCTTACGCCATACTTGAGGATTTTGCTTTGTTTACTTAATGTGTCAAGATAATTAAGTAAGCTAACATTTCATTTCAGGCTTGATCATTCCCTTCCAAAATGCTAAAAAATTAGTAATTAAATCTTCAAATGCCCTAACCCTGGGGTGGTAAGTGGCCTTTGTGTGTCTGCAGCAGCTGGGGAAGACTTCATCCTCCTCAGAGTGGGGCTCTCGGGTGTTACCAGGAACCCACACTTCCTTTGTGTCCCTCTGAATTTCAGAAATGACTATGCTGCCCCCGCCACCACAGCCCCACTGCGCTGTGACCAGCTCTGAATGGAGAACACGGAAGGCTGATGAGCTCCTCCAAAAACTGTATTAAGAAAAAGAGGGACGAGCGCTGCGCGTTCATTATGTAAGTCTCCAAGAATTCTGGGCGGCGGGGGCCTTGCCCCCGCTGGACTCGGGGAGGGTGTCCGGCCCTCGGCCTCCCGCCGCCCGCAGGCGTCCGGATGATTATTCATACGCTCCCTGGCACGGCTCCACGCACTTTATTCATCTTTACAGTATTTCTGAACACACTGACATATTTTGTTTACTGACAGCAACTAAAAGCTCTATGCAGGATCATAAATGGAGAAGATCACGCTTAAAACGCGCTAATATCATTTTAAAAGGTGCTGCAGGCTGTGTTTTGGCCTCCGCGGGCTGCGCGGGCCTGTGAATGACGGCTGCCCTGCTTGAAGCTCGCCCGGAGCACAGCCGCTCCCATTCACCGACGGCACTGTGGCCTTTTCACACGTTCCCTCCGCAGCAGTGTTTGTCCCCAAACACTGGGGCTCCACACAATGGCATTCCTACTCCAACCCCCACCAACTGCAGCTCGCTGCGAGAATGCTAATGAGCTGCAACCGCGTCCTGAAGTGTTAACTGCGTCTCGCGGCGGCCGAGCGCCAATTAAATAAATTCTGCTTAGCCTCCGCAATTTCTAAGATGTTTCCGCTTTTAAGGAAATAAGCGTGATAGATGTGAGACTGCGTGCTCGGCGCTGTCCTGAACCTAAGATCCCATTTCGCTGGAAACGAAGCCCTGCAGATCTCCGACCACCCTAGTGGGCTGTGTGATTCGGATGTGGGCTACAACAGCCGCTCTGAAGTTAAAGATTAAAAAACTGAGTGCGCTCCTAAACATGAAGCCAGCAGCCTGACTGCCTTTAAAGCTCAATTGTTGCAATTGATGTAAAAGAAATGTCTTTTGAGAACGTCCAAATTTAAAGCCTACAGTCTTCTGACAGACAGAACAACAATATGGTTTTTATATGGGCTGTCAGGCGGAGAGTAAATGGAAATGCTTCCAAGAGTTAATAAAATCCTACATTTTATAAACTCGGATTTGTTAGGGAAGTAGAAGCCTCTGTCCACCTCAGTTTCACTACCAAATCATTCCTCAACTCAACCTTATGTGAAACGAAAATAAAAGTCTCTCCCAAAGGTCAAGTGAAGTAAATGCAGTTGAAATAAAGTTCATTGGTGTGAGGGGGCTGTTTGCTAAGAAACCCTACTTATAAATGCAGGCGTTGCCAGGTTTAACACCGAGCCACTCCCCCACGGCTGGGAAGGACATCACCGCCGTTCTAAACACACTGCAAATACTCTTCGGTTAAGCCACTGTACAACACCTCACGACAGGAGCGCGGACACAGATAAGCCAACAGGTCTACAGAAAAACGAATCTGTGTGGAAATGCCTCATGGGCACATTTCTGTTTCTTTTTTTCTTTTTCATTTTTATAGTTTAAACTAAAACTTAAAGTATCATTTTACAGTGCTTCAAATTGTTACAACTTAGTGAAAGGGAAGAGGTTTCAGTTGCAAGTAGCAAGACTAACTTTTTGAGTATTCTTGAATGCAACAAAATGCTGAAAGTCTTACAGGTTGACCAAACAGACAACTTCGGATTTACTACACATGTTAAATTTTGTTCATATTTACATTAATAAAATGTGTATTTTATCAGTTTTGAATCATAGATTCTTTAAGTCAATGCAGTAATTTTCAAGGCATAACTCTTCAATCTAGTACAGTTCTTTATACCAATTTAAACTTAAAATGTTTAAGATAGCAGAAAAACCATACCATTACTTTCTGAGATGTTTCTCATCTTTACCACTCGTTCAGAAAAAGAAAGTGCTGCCCTTTAGATTTGATTCAGACAAACGCTTTTCTTACATTGGAAAAGTGGTCTCATGTTTGCTTTAAGTAACTTTAGACCTCCCGGTAGTGCAATCAAACCACAGACTATCAAATGAATGATTACACTGCAGTTACTTAGACGTTACAATCTCATCCTATCTTTAAAATAAAATATTTCCACTGCAATAATTTAAACAGAATAAAGTATTTTACAGCATTTTGCATATGATAGGTTAATAATGAACATTAAAGAAAGTGTGGCTTGTAAGTTTCTATATTTATTGATAGGAATAGCCTCACCTGTAACAGTTACTAATCCTCTTTCTCAAATTAATTGAAGGACAAGCCAGACACATTTAGGAATGAGAAAGTTCTCATGGGAAGAGGTTTCCTCTCTGTTCACGGGCCTCCAGGCGCGGCGAGCTGCGCTTGTCTGAAGTCACCGGCAGGAGGTGCTGTGTTGACGCCGACGCCCACGCTGCGCGCCGCCTCCTGCCCCTTTCGGCAGCCAGAATGGCCTAGTGCTTTCAAAATACTGGTTTTTTCAGCAGCCGGTGGCCTGAGATAATGGGCCCGGTTCTAAACTGGAACCTCCCACTTCAAAGTGCGAACCTAGTCCTCATTGAATGTAGTAGAAACGTGTTTCACTCTTAAAACCAAGTGCAAAGAGGATTTTAATGTGGCAAGTCTTTTTGTTTTACAAAGGGCATCAATTATTCTGCTTTACAACGTGGATCCTACTTAAGGTAAAAGTCCATATAAATAATTATAAAGATACAAAATTCTTACGCATACACACGCACACGAATTGCAGAGTAGATGCATAGAAATTAAAAGACTTTTTTATATAGCCTGGCTCAAACACATAAATGCCACTTCTATATTTTGCTCTTGAAACACACAAGCTAATAAGCATAAAGAAAGGAAGCTACTCTTGATATGGAATTAATTCACAACTTCATGTCTCAGAACATGAGTGCTTTTATTTTAGCCCAACTTCTCAACGACAATCTGATTTTAGAATGAAGGGGGAAAAAAAGGAGGCTACCCCTGCAAGAGACTGAGAAGCCATTCACCTCCTTATTTGCGTAAGTAATCGTCCACAGAATCTCCACAGAAGAGCTGCCTGTGCTCTGCCAAGCCGCAAGCAAGCCAAGAGGTGACACCGGACACCCACACCACAAGACAGACACAGGCAGCCTCTTCCCTGCAGGCTCGAGGTTACAGCGGCAGTACCTGCTCCCCACCGGCCCTGAGTTCACAAAATACAAGTCCCAGCTCTGCGGGGACACGGTGCCAGGCGCACCCCCACGCACTCAAGGTCATTTCCACGACACACGGTAAAGCGGCCTGGAAGGAGGAAGACTCACCTGCACAGAGTACTTTTTGGTGGACTCTGATCGTTGGTGTGAGGCCGAAAGAACTCCTTGAGTGTACACGGAGCTCCTGGGGGCTGAGACCCTCTCCCTCAGGCACCCAGGTGGTCCCCACAAAGGTGAGCGGCACCAGGCGTGCTTTTCAAGCGGAGAAGCTGCGTGAGCCAAGCAAGGGAGGAAAGAACTCTTGTGACCCAACCAACACACACTGCCTGGACCCCGGCAGCCCAGCACCAGAGCACGCTCTTAACATCTATTATTTATATCTGACCTGGGTGAAGGCTTAGGGAGGCCATGCCTGCGTTATGAGTGGCCACCATAAAGGATGTGTTTATATGGAGACACCCCCGTGCAAGCGAGGCTCCGCAGCGCTGCGCGCACACCTGAGTCGTTCTGAAGGGAGTCTAGCTTGTGGCACACAGCGTCGTGGTGTGCGCTGATTGCCTTATCTTCTCATTTATCACAGATGAGTTGGAACCAACCTTGCTGAAATCTTCTCGCATTGTCCTGATAAAATTGTAAGGCCCACATTGTTTCTGGGTAGAGCTTCCTGGAGCGGCGTCTGTCCACCAAAATCATCACATCTGGGCATTGTTCATAAAATATAATCCACCCCTCCCCGCTGTCCTCCCCAGAGCTTCTCAGTGCCAGTCCTTAAGTAGCCCAGAAAACAGGCTGGCGACTGTTTAAGACCGAGGCGGCCGCCTGCAGCAAGCACTGTACCACACCCTCATGTTTTCAAGTTTCTGGGCTAGAAACAAGTAGAAGAGTTGGGAAGCGCTTCCAGCAGGCATTCTGTAAACACAAAAAAGATATTTACTCGCGGGCCTGAGCTACAACATCCATATGGGCTTGACAGACGTGTTTATACACTTCTTTCACACGATTAGCTTATGAAGTCTTTCTACTGTAAAATAGTCAGATAACATGGCAGCCAGCTCACATTTTTCAAGATTTAATTTTCATCTGAAAAGCCAGAAATAAAGAAATAATAAAATCTTAAGCACACTCAGGAAAAATAAAGGCTGTCGCTCTTTGCTACACGGCCTTCATGAGGTGGATGCAAGCCACCCAAACATAAACAAACCAAACAGCCATATGTCTTAGCTTCCTTATTCCAACCTATATTTCTATTAGAAAAGGGAATTAAATAGATACCGGCAAAGAAATGGGCCTAGGCAGTGGTTATGTTATATGTTGCATATTTTATGCAGAGAGGCCTAGCGTGGTGATGTGGAAATTGAATTACAATTAGGTTCAGCAGAGCCGCTGAGAGGCTGCGTTATGCAAATGACCTTGGCTATGGAATTCTGCTGAATTTTGCTCTTAGTTAAAAAGTTATGTGTCAGACGGATGGCGCTGAGTTCTACAATTCTTTGGCAGAGCACGATTTAAAGTCGGCTTCATACATTCAGCACTTCAGAGAACGTAGGGAATAGATTTTTAAGACTTTCTACTATTGTAATATAACCAAGCTAAAAGAAAATAACAACCCAATGACGGTTTAGGCACCTTCTCCAATGCATGCATGAGACTCACAGCCAGTCTGAGAAACTAATTCCTGAAATTCCCCTAGCACTCTCTGTTTCACACTCTTAGAACAACCACCTTTTTTCTGTAAGCTGTGCCATAGCAAGTGCCTCAAACTTTTAAAAACATGAGATCACATCATGTACTATAAAACAAGTAAAAACTAAGAAAGAAAAAACTTATTTTCAGAGTTAGAAATGTTCAGTTTTTCAAAGCAACAAATACTAAAACCATCTTGGTTATAATTTTTTCTAAAACTATAGCATAAAAATCACCAGCACATTCAGCTTCTGTCAGAACATTCGTATATGATTGTGGTTTAGACTTGAATTTACACACAGTTAATTGATGTACGCATTTAACCAAATATAATTTTTGGACATAGAAAAAGCACTACAAAAATAGATGGTAAGTTGAAATAAAGTTAAATTGAGTAACAAACTTAAGTTTACATCCTAGTCATCCTGAATTTAAACATGAAAAACTGTACTCAGGCCCGCCAGCGTCCCAGCTGAGTCCCTCCCAAGTGACCTTCAGAGTCACCATGTCAGTCTGACAGATTCAAAAACAAAACAACAAAAATCACTTAAATTTTTTCTAACACAAAACTGTTTTTTCAGAGTTTGCACTCTCCATAAGCATTTAAGAAAAACATCCAACTTTGAAAAAATGTAAAAGATGCCATAGGGTAAGCAGGGTCAGGATGGAGACGAGATGGGAAAGAGTGCCTGCTCCACACAGGCTATATAATTAGGAATACTATGGAAACCAGAAATTGTACAGCAAAGAAAGCAGCATTCACTAGCAGGTTTTACGAGGGACTTCAGAATCTGCTCTGAACTTGTTGAATAATCCGCTCAGTATTCCAGAACCTCCCTGCTGGAAGCGGCCCCTCATTATGCCCACGAGAGCACTAATAAAGGTTAGCCTCTGAACTGGGGATTAGGAAGCGCTTTCTTTGGGGAAACTGCAAACTAGTAACTTTGATGATCTCCTTGAAAAGCAGGACAAAGCACACTCCACGAACAATGTTTCCCCTAAGTAGGAAGGTACAGAAAACAGAAGAAAATGATCCGCCTGCCTAAATACTTGGAAAGGAAGTAGAAACCAGCCTTCAGCTGCTATATGGAAAAATAACGTGTATTAAGTAATGAGAATTAAAGCAAGCTCCATTATTAGACAAGAAAGAGAGCTTGGACCGCAAATGCACTTTTAAAATAGAAGTGAATCACTGATATTTCTAAAAAGAGGCTGCTTGACATTTCAACCCCAGCCATGGATTTTAACACGGGTGATTTATTTAAGTTTTACCGGATAGTCCTAAATTTTTCATTAGATAAGAGCTGCAGAGCAAGGGTTTTCTCCTCCTGTGTACAGTTGTCCACCTCTTTTCAGAAGCAAGACTCCCTTCTATGACACTGTTACATAAGCATGCGCAAGGACGCAGAGCAAGTTTAGAAAGGCCCCGGATGTGCTCCCGCCCCGGAAGCCGCAGAAGCCCATGGCGGAGCTGGCCCCAGGACTCCAGGGCCGTCCGCGTCTGGAAGCGCGGCCTACAGGCCTAACCGCGCAGAGACCCCGTCCCCCCAGCCCAGACCTGCCTGCTGCTCGCGCCGCTGCTTCCTCGCGGTCCCCAGGAGCCCCGTGTCGCTATTCGCCTCCTTCAGCGGGCCTCGACGCTCCACGCAGATATGTCCGTGGGCGGCCTGCCTTGCGCGGGTCGAGCCACCTCCTTCAGCCCACTGGGGTCATTTCTGCCACGAGAAAGGCGAAAAGTGCCGTGAATAACGGCTTCTTGCCTTTTGTGAAGACTCTCAGGTGCTGTCAGACAGCGCACCCGGAAAATTACTCTTAGGGGCTGTGGAGCGAGGCGGGAGCATGATGGGTAATAACGCACAAGCGGAAGTAGCGGCTTCCAGGCTAGGCTTGCGCAGCGTGAGTAAGCCGGTAGGCGGCCGACGGGAAGCAAGGAGACCTCGCGTGGGCTGTTCCGGCCATCAGCTCCACTTGTTAGGTGGCATATTCTTATACTTCAAGGGTCACATCAGATGTCACCTCCTCTGCAGAAAATCATGGTCCTAGGGAGCCTCAGCCCCCTCCCCATGCTTTCTATAACATTCTTTATACTTTTGTTTCTTGTTTATTGTTCCCTCCTTGATTTTTATTAGTCTTTATCTTCTCCCCTCCCACTTTCTTCCTTTAGGAAATCTCAAGCCCTCTTGGAGTTTGAAGTCATTGCATTTGGCTTTATTTTTCTGCTTTCTTTATATTTGACAAATAATAATTGCATATGTTTATGAGGTACAACTTGATGTACATATTGTGGAATGACCCTGTCAGGCTAATGAGCACATTAGATCTTAGGTTTTGTTTTGTAAAAGCAGAGCACATACAGGTGCTTCAGGTCTACTGCGTGCAATTCTGAATACGGTTGAAGACCATGGGTACAGCTAGAGAGACCACTCGGAATCTGTGGCTTTCTATAACCTAACAAAAATGTGCTCTCAATCTGTAAAATAAATATGAATTCCCTGGAATTTCCAAGCACATTTGGTGTATGTTTAGTTGCTTTGTTTTAATTTTTCTCGAAACATTATTGTGAAGACTAAGGAAGAAAAAAAAAAAACAAAAACATCCAGGAGATCTGTCAGAAAGCACTAATTAGATAGGAGGAGACAAAAATTGAGTTGTTTCAAAAGTTCTTGGGAAGGCTACCTGTACGTGCTTTATCCTACTCTGCCAGAAATCATACTTCTACAGGGAAATTAAATTTTAAAAGCAAAACAATAATATTAGATTAAGGTCAAAATAACAACTTTAAGATTTTCCAAAGACTCCAAATACAATGAATTTAAACACTAAAGATGAACATAACTTGTTTAGATTCCAAGAGGCCCTTCTATCCAAACCATGATGTCACTGAGAAAAAGCATCAGTAAGGACCCAAAAACCCTCTCCTGAGAAACCCAGAAGCTCCTGAGATTCAGGAGATACAGACAGGATGCCTCTCAAGCCTTCTTCCTGGAGAATGACATCCAACTCCGATGGCAACATCAACATCCTTCACAAGCTCTTCGCATACTGTGCTTGAATCTACCACTAAGACCTAAAAGGATCAGGATATTTTATTGCTATATTTTCAAAAAGCACAGGAAACAGTCCAAGGCTCTAATAACCTGTTTCCTATTAAAAATTAAAATGCATGCCAGTGAAGCACACAGAGCCATCATTCACACCAATGTTGCAATGTTCACATTCCAGGTAGAGTATGTGAAGCCACGAATGAAAAGCTCTGCATGCAGCAGAGCTAGCAATCAAGAGGCGTCTGTGTGCTTCGGGCCAGCAGTTGCAGGTCTCACCCTCAGAAACACCCGCCACTGTCAGCAGGACGCTGTTAAGGAAGATGCTACCGAAGACATTTGGGAATTTCCCACCATGTTGAATGAGATTTACTTTTAAAAGTGATGTTAGATGGGGCTGGGCGTGGTGTTCCATACCTGTGATCCCAGCACTTAGGAGGCTGAGACAGGAGGATCCCTGTGAGTTTGAGGTGAGCCTGCACTACAAAGTGAGTTCAAGGCCAGCCTGAACTACTTAGCAAGATCCAATCTCAAGAATCAAAAAGTGATGTTGACCAGCAAAGTCTTTTTCAGAAAAAACTAAGTGAGTTCTTAAGAGGTACCAAGTTTGAGTGCTTCCCGCCCCCATAGCCAGCACTGGCCTTAGGGAACTCATTCCCACGCCACCAGCACTGGCCACACACAGGCCAGATGTGCAGGGAGGCACAGAGCACCCTGTTCCACGATCCTCCACCTCTAATCGTGTGTTCAGGTTCAAACCAAACTGAGCCCACAGCTTGGTGACCCTCGGTCCAAATGCTGCATGTCAGACCTCATCGCCCTTGAGGTGCTTATGAGAGAAGAGTCAGCAGTCGTTTCTTAAACACTGGTGCCTACCCAAATCTGGATTTGTCCTTTGCTGAACAAAATGACAGGCGCAGGATGGCTGCACTTAGGGCGACCGCTCACAGCTGCGTGGGTTTTCAGCGATCCCATTAAACTGACGGCACATTGCCTGTGGGGTCCACAGTGTTCTGCTAGGGCTGCTGGAGACACTGATTAGAGTGATCCGATCAAACAGAAGAGGGGTACGCATGAAGCGGGGAATGCTCAGCCCTGCTGCCATCACCTGGGTCAGATTTCCACAAGGCATCATGTCCTCTGCAGGACACCTGGGTGTTTGCTGCTGCTGTGTGCAGGTTGACATGGGTGCCCAGGCAGGGTGAATCCCAGAAAGCCCCTCTGCTGTGAAGCAGCAGCCGGAGCCCTGTCTTTTCCTCGCTGAACCAAGTAGCTGTGCATTAAATATGCTGGCACATCCTCTGCTGGAGCAAGCGGACCGCGACGGTGTGAATTGTTAATGCCTTGCTGCCTTGGCTCACGGCTTGTGATTGATCATTTGTAACTATATCTACTCCTTGTTCCATGAAATCAAGTATGGAGTAATGGGTTCATCAGATTTGGGGGTTAAATTGAGAGTGAAGAGGTACTGTGTGTGGAATAAGAGTTGCCATGTTCAGGGCTGGCCTTCTAACAGCATGGAATCTAAAGGCGATATTCAAAACCACTTCACTCATCATACGCTTACTGATTCTGAATAGGGCCCATTTGCAGGGGACGTTTGGTCGCTTTCCAGTGCGCTTTATGCCTCTCTCCCCTTGCGCCGCCATGCGCGGCTCTTCCCCCTGCTCCCCCAGCCACACACTGGTGGAGCAGGTCAGTGTGCACAATTCGGTTATTTAAATGGCTCCATTTAGACAAGTAGGAATGAGCGGGCCCAGACTGTCTGAATCTCTAGTTTCCCCTCAGCAAAGCTCCTTGTCTTTGAAGACACAAGTATTTTGTGATCTCGATTTCTTGGGCATCTAACATATTTGATGTTTAGTAATTGTGTCAAATTATTGGACTAGGGTAAGTGCATCTAACAGCCATTTAGAGAACTGTTGAAATTAACCATAACTAAGTCTATTTTCTGTAATGATACATAAAGACTGAATGTCTATGACATAATTCTGCAAACTTTGAAGCACTGTACAAACATTTAAAGTATTTTCTTAGAGTTAATTTTAGAAATTATACAGGAAACATAAATTTAATGAAAAGTACAAGTAATGGCCCTTAGCAATATCATTATATTATTGTGCTAAGAGCTAACACTTATTATTTTAGATTACTGTATTTTACTTATATTGTTATTATATATTTTTAAATGAGGCACAGATTAACTTTAGACTCAGTTGGGGAAAATGTGATAGTAAAACTTACATAACCACGCATCTGCTGTTTAGTAAACATAGTGCACAAAGCCTTTGCTAGTGTAAGTAATATTCAAAAGCAAGCTAATAAAAATGTCTCAATATACTACTGATATATACATTGTATATCTCAAAACCACAAATCTCGAAAATAATAACTAACCAATTTAGGTTAAAAAGTGGCATGAAGAATACTACCTGGAGCACACACATCTAGTGCAGAGGAGGGTAAAAGCTAGCTAATGTGAGTAATGCCAAACCCTAAATGCAATTTTTTTTCTGGAACTGGAGATTGAACTCAGGCCCTTGCACTTGCCAGGCAAGCGCTTACTCCACTGAGCCATCTCCAGGCCCATAAATGCAAATGTTAAGTCAGCATTTTACACTTACAGATTCTCTTTAGGGTGCAGCAACCTTATGTCAATTAGTGGCTGAAATTGTCAATGTGACAAACTAACAAAGTCTTAATAGTCTTAGCAACTGTACTAGAGGTTTCCCTTTCTGAGATTTTTTTTCTCCTTGTTTCACAACAGCGAAACTTCTGCAGCTAATGCTATATATGTCTTTGTCTATTATTCCTTCTCTCGTAGGAGGAAAAAAACTAATCTTTGCAGAGCCAAGTTCCTTTACATGGAAAGCTTTGAAAGAAGTTGTCCTACAACAGTAACAATTAGAGTATTTCTTTTAATTGGCAAATACACTTGCTACAAGATATTTCACTGTGAAATTCTGGGGTTAGGAAGAAGTCATCAGAGTTGAAATGAAACTTTTGGCATTAGAATTCAAAGACTACAGTGTAAGACGCATGCTGCAGAGAAGCACATAAAGAAAGGGGGCAAGATTTCAGATTTCATCTGAAATACATAGGAAATATTGAAACAAGTTTCCTCCAATGAAACCTAGGAATGCTAATCCTACCTTCATGAAGATAAAAGAGAAGCTGAGTCATTCTAAAAATTTCAGAAGAGACTCCCTGACAGATCTCTAAGACCCCTCTGTGCATGCATGCATCACGCAATCTGCATCTCTTGGACAGCCCTCGACAGTGACCCAGTGCTGCCGGAGTCCTGGGGGTCCGCCACAGATCATGGTAGGAGAATGAATCAGTGATAGCTTTGTACATTCTGACTTTGGTCTAAGCATAAGGTAGCCCACACCTGCTGTCTGGAAGTTGGAGGAGGCACTGAGAGTCTTGTCCCAGGAATCCCACAGCTAGGGCTCAGTCACGGGAGCCACAGACCACAGTGGCCAGCCTGGGCCAGGGGCAGGGGCTCTCCCACCCAGAATGCATCAGGCCTTCGCCCTGGAGAGAGGCACAGACTGATAATCACTGGCAGCACCCTTCTCTTTAGGAAACCTGAAGTTTTACATTTTTAAAAACTTGAGAAATGCAGATAAATGGGGAAAGGACTCCAGGATTGAAGAAAGGCAAGTACATTTAACTGTAAAGAAATTTTATCCATTCACTCTATTGTAATTCCATCAACAATTCTAGAAGAAATTCTAGAGGGTTTCTGAATCCTCAGGAAAAGTCACCATCAAGACCCAACATGGGGCCATTCCCTATTAAATACTAAACAAAGACAGGGCCTCCAGAGGAGATGCCCTCTGCTGGGCCTGCGGCTGCCAGCACCAGCAGCAGATATCCCTTACTTCTTCCAGCTGGAAGCAGGTCCTAACATCATGGCCACTGCCCCATCCTTACACGGTTCAGACAAATGTGTGTGCCCCTTCCCCGCAAATGGTGTCCGTGACCAGGTAGGACAGCGTGGAATGTTTGCAGAGCACCTGTGTAAAGTCTTCTTTTTAGAACTCATGACTGCTTGCTGTAAATGCTTCTACTTAAAAGTCAAAGTGAAATATGTCCCTAAGAACCTAGAACAAGGCAAAACTAGTTATGAACGCAGGCTGCCTTGGCTCACAATTTCTTTCCTGAAGAGAAGTAATGAAAGAAAAGAGAAATAGTGTGTGCACGGACATGTGAGAGAAACTGAACCCATGTGGGCATGAATTCCTCGCACCTAGCTAAGGAGGCAGTGCCATGTCCAGAGCCGACTGCCTGTGTTACTGCACAATTCCCCAGCTGGCAGGACGGGAGCAGGACCAGCCCTGCAAGGTGGTGTCAGGCATCCCTACATGAAGAGAGAAAAGTGTCTTTGCTAGACTGTTTCTCAGTGCCTGAAATGTTGCTTTTGTATGAAAAAGAATCTACGTACACAGCTTCCCAGAAAAGGGCAACACCCCTAGGTCATGCACTGTGCATCTTACAGCGTGTACTCCATATTATGTAGCCCTGAGCTAAACATGTAAATATAGATTACAAAATCTCCAGCTGTGGATTTCACAGTCTAGAGAAGAGCTAGGCTTAGTGCCTATCTCCCTTGAGGTATGATCAGTTGCTGTGTAAAGAAGCTACAAGTGCCTACTTGTACACGTCTGTGTAACAGGGTGACAGGGCACAGACATTTGGCTGGCTATGACTCTACGTGTGTCTGTGCAGGCATTTCTGCCTAGGACAAGTGTATGAATCAGTAGACCAAGGAAAGCCAATCACCCTTCCTGAGGTAGTGAGTGCACCCAACCTATAGGACAAGGATAAGAGAAAAGGGCCTGCAAAGCCACCTGTCACCATACACAGGTTCTCCTGGGTGTTGGCTTCCTCTTGCAAACCCTGGCCAGTGCCCACACCCACATGAGCTGATTCCTTATAATAAATCAAGAGACAGAGACAGAGAGAGACTGAGACAGCACCAGAGAAATGTGTAAGAGGGTTCATTTTCTTGGGAGAACCCTAACAAGCACCTCATCTGTCATAGACAATGCCTGAAAGTGCAGCAAGGCCCATGCCATGTCAGGAAGATTTCCCAGTGGTGACGTCTGGAGTTACAGGTATGAGGAGGAGGAGTCAGGAGGTTGCAAGGAGGACAGCAGCACTGGAGAGAAGCCAGCAGCGCAAAGGCCCATCGTGAGCCAGGCATAGTAATGGCTCAACACACAAGTCACGAAACAGTGAGATCGCTTTTTAGACTGTGAGGATGATGTCACTAAAAGACGCCTGTCTGAGTTAGAGATGAGTATGTAGATTCCGAGTTAAATGAGCGTCCACAGCAGGGAGAATGAACCCAAAGCCAGGACTCTCTGAGCATACAACAGCTCTCTGTCCGTTGCCACAGTACGGCCAACATGTTTATCCATGTTTATCCATGAGTGTGAGCTGCATGGTGCTCATATCGGTAAGCAAGCTACCAAAAGTGACAATGATGGGAGAAGCTACGAGTCTCCAGGTGACTGTCACATGCTTGAAATTGTTTGAACTACTAAGTAAAACCTCAGAAGTAGAAGTTTGGTAGGAATCAGTATATAAAGTTTTGTTCTTGCATCTATTCTCAGTAGTAAGAATGAAGAATAAGACAGGCACAGGCCAAAAGCTAATTGTGAGCCGTGGGGGCATTCACTGTGTGGGGGTCAACAGCACGATGCGTCCATCAAGGACAGCAGCGCAGCTGCAGGTGATGCCGCACAGTGGAGCAGCCTCATTCGTCATGGGCTGGCCTGGACAGCCATGCAGTTTAGGCTTTCACAGAGGAGATTTTTAAAAATATTTTATTTTATTTTATTTTA
>NDGM011068043.1:0-13940 GCA_002564305.1 Octomys mimax
AAAGAAAGAAAGAAAGAAAGAAAGAAAGAAAGAAAGAAAGAAAGAAAGAAAGAGAAAAAGGAAAAAGAAATAAAAAAGGAAAAAGGGATTATAAAGAACAAGAACGAAGTGATAGAAGCTATAGAAGCTGGTAAGGGACCTGACTTTATTGAAATGAAGTTACAAACAAAATTCAATGAGGGCCTACTGCTGTGTCGGATTTGGTATAATATCTAGTGTCCTGGATTGAAGAGCAGATGCTAGTCTACCGTTGAGCACTATGATGATCATGGCTAAAGCTAGAAGATTGCTTATAATGGAAGGAAAGTGTGGTCTTTCCATACCATATGGATGACCCTGGAAGAAAATCCATTAAGTGAAAGAAAGACCAGCACTTCATGACCCTGCTTATATGCAGTCATATAAATTCACTGCAGCATAAAACAGAATGGTAGTCCTTCAGTCTACTATCACCATCCAGTAAGGGCAGGAGAGGGAGATGGAAAATTGCTGTCCCATGGGTATGGACTTTACCTGCACAAGATGAAGAATCTCTATAGATCTGATATACAGCTGTGCAGTACCATTGTTAACATTCTATAACAATTTATAAGTTCCATAAAAATGTAGCTATAGTGGATGGTGAATCCTGCAGTATTTTCCTTTATTTTTCTTGTGGTCTCTGATTAAATTTCCTTATATTTATTTCCTGTACACACACAGACTAGCAGAAAAGGGCAGGAAAAAACATGAGAC
Source organism: Octomys mimax (assembly GCA_002564305.1). NCBI lineage: Eukaryota > Metazoa > Chordata > Mammalia > Rodentia > Octodontidae > Octomys > Octomys mimax. The sequence goes on from NDGM011068043.1 coordinate 736, forward strand.
ACCTCTAATAAAGTAGATCTGAGACAATCATCCAAATACTACAGAACTAGTATTGAATAGAAGAGGGCAAAAACATACTGTCTCCCTACAGTCTCTCACCATAGTTCTGAAACCAGATATGTGTGTGTGTTTTCAATTGAGCAAATCTCTCAATGTATGGACTCAGCTTGGTTCCTCATAATTTGTCTCAGTTCTGACACTGTCTCCTTCAAGACAGCTGCTGATCCTCTCAGGGATGACAAGTATACATCTCTGTCTTAGGACTTCTGAGAGATTAGGTATAAAACTGAGGGTTTGTAAAGAGTCTTCAGTTTCAATGATTTGTTAGAATGGCTCTGAGAACTCTGAGAAACAGTTTACATAGGTTTCTCCATGTATTCTAAAGGATCCAACTCAAATACAGCCAGATGCTAGCGGTGAATGCAGCAAGGTATCCGACTGGAGGTGAGTGCAGCCGTTCTACCATCTCTCCCTGTGACTCTGACCCAATACCTCCACGATTCAGCCATCCAGAAACTCAACCAATATCATTGTTCAACAGTTTTGTGATCTTTTCTCCTCCTCTATGGGCAAAGCTTAAAGCACTAAACCTCTAACTTCTTCTCTTGTCATTGCACTTCCTGGTGAGTCCCCTAGGGACTTCGTGGGCCTGCCTCCACCACTGCACTTGCATGGGCTCAGGTGGGATCCTAAGGGGCTCCCTGGCAGTAATGAAAAACACTGTTGTTATCAGGAGCTTCCCAGGATTGTTAGGAACTCAATGAAAGGAACTAGAGATAAAGACTAAATGTATTTCATAATATCACGCAGGAGGATGTAGAAAAGTGTACGGAATGAAAGTAATCCTAGAGCTTACTTTTGCTTCATTTCAATTAGAAAAGTGCAGCTGTACATCTCTAACATTTTAAATTATATTATTATTTCTTTTCAAGAAATTCAAGTATGGCCATTCTTTCACATAATTTGAATTATGAACTCATTTGAATTATCTAACATAAATAAAATATAGGTGAAAGATCACAAGTCTTTGTTGATTAAATCTGAGACTAGAGCTCTACATAACTCTAACTGGAAATAAAAGATAAGGAAATTAATATAAATATAATTATTTTTCTGAAATTAGTTAAATGATGGACTCATAATCTTCCAATATTCATCTGACTGGCAAAAGCTAGAATGGCTTCAAATTACATCATTCTGTACTTAAAACTTTTTATGTTGTTAATTTTACTACAACAGATTTTCTGATACAGTCAATACCTTTATTTGCCATGCATACCATATGAAATTAAAATGATTCTGTAAACTACGTTTGCATCCTGAAGTCCTACAAAGACATTATGTCATGGATAAGCTAAAGTGATAGCATTTAATATGTATATATATCAACTTTTTAAACTCTGATTTTTGAGTTGTCCCTTAGCTTCACTGGGTTTTCTTGAGTGATTTGAGACTCAGGATAGTTTTTTTGATAAATGAGATTTAAGCAAGAAAAACAGTGAAGAGTAAAGAAAATTAAAGGATGCTTACTGTTTGGTAATAAGGGAAAAGGGTAAAGCTTTCCACATTTCAGGTTGCACGGCCTCAGGATCTTCTCTACCTGTGCCTGATGCAAGGAGCACAGGGTTTTCTAGTCATCAGCTGTCTATTGCTGCATAGGAAAATATCATGGAATTTACATCACCTCCATTTTATTTGCGATTGTTGGGTTGGCTAGTTGGTGATTCCTGTGGGTTACAGAAATATGCTTTTTTCTCTTCTATAATGATGTGACTGGTGCTGCATAGTTTACGAGAGGTTCAGCCTTCACACTTGGCAATATGGCAGGTCTAGAGAATCTCTCCTGGTAAGGTTCGTTTCAGCATCATATGGTTCCTGCGCCCCTTTAGGTTGCTAGGGGAGCCTTGGGGGCTTAGCACCTGATGGAAAGGTTCTCACCTGGGAGAAGGGCTAAGCCACAAAAGAAAGTGCTTTCCAAACCAGAGCTTGTATTCCTGTCTAGTAATATCCAAATAGGTCAGGAAAAGGACATGATCCAATGGAGCTGTAACAGGTAGGGAGGTCAATCGCAGCTTTTAATTGCAAAGTTACATACATGAGAAACAGGGATTTATGTCTTTTTTTGGTAATATGACAATATAGAGTTGGGCAAATAAAAGCCTCTTCTTCTAGAAACTTACTTGAAAATTCTTTGTAAAAATCAACAAAATTTTGGTTTCTGTGGTAATCAGCTGGAACCTAAATATAGCCTTATGATGAGGGCAGTTTTTTGTAGTCAAAGGCATTTTAATGTTTTAGTCTATGCTATGCAGGAAAATACGTAAGGATAAAACATGATAATACAAAAAAGATGAGAAGTTTAGCTTTTGGCCAGTTGAAAATGACATGTTTAATAGTATATCATAATTATATTACATAAGAACAACATATAACCCTATAATGTAGTGTTAGTAGGAAGAAAATGAAAAGAAAATTATATTAATTAGTGGCTTGTTTAAATTGCAGCCTAATCTCAGAAAATCAATAGCAGGAGGATCTGGTGACATAGCTCAGTAGAATAAGTGCTTCTCTGGCAAGTGCAAGGGCCTGAGTTCAATCTGCAGTTCCAACAAACAAACAAACAACAACAACAAAAAAAATCAATAGCAGGAGCTGATAGAAGTAAGATTATTGTTTAAAAAATGTGCTAGTGACAAGAAAATAAGCAAACTATCAATTACTTATATAGAAAAATATATTTTAGTAAGTAGGAGGAATAAACTATATAGAATAATATGAAGATATCAAGCCAATAAATATGTTGGTTATTTTAATGTGGAGTTTGTGGCACCACTTTGATACAAATATGAAGGCCCCAAATGGTTGTCACACTCTAAATTGTTGTGTTCTGTAGATAGGTTTGTGCTGTCCTTCTACATTACAGGGGAGAGTGGGTACCCGACGCGCATCATTTACTTTTTTTTTTTTTTTTGCGGAACCAGGGATTGAACTCAAGCCCTTGCGGTTGCCAGGGAAGCACTTATTCCACTGAGCCATCTTGCCAGCCCCTATTTACTCTTTGAGTCTGGGAATGCAAACAGTGAACGAAGCCTGAACAAATAATAGGTCGCCATCCCTCCCATGGGCTTGCGTGTGAGGAACACAAAAAGCTATAATGTAGAAGAAACAAAGCAAGAAACTGAATGTCAATTTAAGCTTAAATATTTAATAAGACAGTGATACTTTTCTGAAGTTAAGGAAAGAGATGAGACTCTTGGTGAAATACACAAGAGATTATTATTATCCTTTCTTAGCCTTTTACATATTTTCCTATTTTTCAGACTAGTTGTAAATCCTGAGGCATCATGTCTCATTAATCAAAAACACTTAATGTATGTGAGTGTCAAATTAAGGTTAAGAAAATAATAAAAATTCATGAGATTTATAAATAGTGGTAATGTGAAATAATCTGCTTCTATAGTAATGTGAATTTCCTAAGAACATTTAATATCTTATTTCTGTGGATCACTAATGATGTATAGATAGAGAGCTATTTCATATTTTAGTAACAGAGTTGTGGCAGTATTTTTAATCCCTTGTGAGCCTATAAATTCTTTGTAAAGCCAGTTGTGTTACTGGAAAAGATGAATAGGAAGACTAATTTAAGGAAGAGTGTAAATTTTATCCTAAAAGATATCCCAATGATATTGAAGGATTTTTAGAAGGGTAAAAACCATTAATTTTGCATTTTAGAGTGATAACTCTGGTAACAAAAGATGGAGATCTTAGAATTAATGATTAATAAGGGATGAGATCTTGAAAGATGGCAAGAGGAATAGGAAAAGTGAAATGAATTCAAGGGACTTAGGAGCAAATCTAAAGATCTGAGATAGAAAAAAGCTGTCTGCAATTGAGAAAAAATGTAGGATAATCAAGAGTAGATTATATCGATTGTATTCATGCTGTTCACTAATAAAAGAATTTGGAAGAGGAATATGTCTGAAAGTTTTGTGTTTAGATGCCTGTGAGGCTTCCAGGCAAAAATGTCCAAGAGTCACTGGATGGAGATCAACATGATTCTGAACTAATCCACAAGAGTTGGAACATGCATATTCACATACAGTTCAGCTATGTGTCTGATGTACTCCTTGGCCATGGGTGAGAGGTGGCTGCTGAAGAGAGAGGTGTGAATGGACACCTTGGAGTTCCTACAGGCAGCAGAGCCATGAGATCGAGTGTGTGGAGTTATGGTGGAGAATTGACATATAGGACAGAACCGACTGGCTCCACTGCCGGAGTGAGAATAAACACTCTCAGCCACTTGTGCAAATACTGCCAATTTGGAGGATTATGTACTTTAGAAAAATGCACTAAGTATTACTGCAATTTATTTTTAATGTTGTGGGAATTGTTTTTAGTCCAAAATCACATATTCTAATTATAGGAAGTCATAAATAAGCAAAATAGACTTGTTCACAAGTATTTACAGTATACCTAATTAATATCAAATATCGTCCTGTGTGTCAACATTAAATTTCTTGCCCTCTCTGTCCCAGGAAAAGAGAAGTGTGTTTTCCATCAGGATTGAATTTGCATGTGTGTAGGCTTTTTCTTGTTTTCACATTCATGTCATATACTTCTATTAGCCCCTCAGATTTCTGCCCTTTTTTCCTTGTTCTGGGATAACTGCTTCCTCTGCTATGTCATTGCAAGCTACGTGTCCTCAACTCTTGGGAAAAAGTCTGAATGCATTGCAATTTCTGTTTATTACACAGCATCAGGTGATTTGAATAAAAGTAATTTAGCACAAGTCATATTGGTCATCCCCAGAATATACAGCAAATGATATCTCGAATGGAAGTCAATATTTCTAATCACACAATTTTTTTTTAAATGGGGATGATTTTTGCGTGGTGAAGGTCATTTGGAATTCTTCACAAATTATACATAGTGCCCATTTCTTCACTAATTTTTCCTGATTTTTTTTAATTTCCTCAAATTTTCAGGAAATCTTTCTGCTTTATAAACTTTGCAATTAATTGTAAGACGCTGGCATGCTTAATGGGATTTTTTTTTTTTTTTCGGTACCGGGGATTGAAATCAGGACCCGGTGCTTGCCAGGGAAGCACTTATTCTACTGAGTTATCTCCCTGGCCCGCTTAATGGTATTAATTCCAACTAATGGAAAGATCTATCCCAGTGACTGTGAGAAGGGTGAAGGTGTTTCAGGTCTAAACCACCTGAGACAGATACTTCAGCAGCTGATCTGGAGGTCAGCTTTCACATTTGACCCACGCTATTGCGATCTGTACCTTGGTGACAATTTTTCTCTGATTCAGATTCATCATGGTTGCATTCCTGATAACTTGAAAAATAAATCACAGGCTCAATAAATGGTCCATATTTATTATTAGTTTCTTTTATAGGAGTAGTCAGTGTCCACATCTAACTCCTTCAAAGTGATCTGTGAGTTGATATTCCATCTATTAATGTCAGGAGACTGAAGGGTACATGACCCCTTGGCAGGAAAACCAGAAGGGTGTGGGGTTGGTATTGAAAACCTCTTCACCTACACACCATTGGCAGAAAATGTGAGTTATTACCAGGAAAATACATCCAGAATTTCTTGGTTATGGGTGCATGGCGATCTCATCAGGTCTTATTCAGTTATATTTTTCTCCATTTTGGTTTTGACCTTTCTCTGCTTGGAAATTTTAAGAGGACGCATGGGCTTGTACAAGTCCTGAGTTTTCCAATTGTTGACAGCAAATATGGCATATCGTGGCACCGTGGATCAACCTCAGTGGTGTTGCTTTCTGTACCCCTGCAGTGGTTTTTATACTGAACTTCATCTCCAGGTCAAGAGATTTGATGTGGCCAAGCAATACACAAAGCCCTAAGATGGATCCCATCAGCATGTGTTTCTATTACTAATGAGTATATTCTCTTCCTCTTTGGGATGAGGAATGTTTGCAACAATTAGAGAGTTTTGTTTGGTGTCTGTCAGGAAATAGTGTCACTTGAGTTTTGTAGGGAATGTTCACAGTAAGACAGAGCCAAGGGCTTGGCCTGAATTCCATACCTTCATCGAGACAAAAAGTGCCTTGAGTGTGGAGCTGCTATCTCTCAGTCTGTCCTGGGAGGCAGAGTAGCTTCTGCAATTTTTGAAATGCACTATACATTCCCTTTCTGTCCTCCTTCATGCATTTATGCCACTCTACAGTCATTAAACTAACAACTATGTTGACCCTCTGATAAATGCCAAATAGTATTTTTGTTGCTGAGTTTACACTAGTAAATGAAATAGAGTTTTTTGATACTGCAGTTTATAGATTTCTTATATTTAGAAAGAAATATTTATAGATGCTGTTTTAGCGTTCTATTATGTCACATGACTCAACTCAATTGTGATTATTTAAAGAACAGTAACAACACAAACTGTCACTTTTCCCTTTCTAGTTTGGCTATCAAGAATGTAGTCAAAAGTCGTCTGAAATACAACTCTTTGAACATTTTACCTTAGCTGCTACAAAGGCACTAGGAAGCTAGCGAGACTCAGGCCATACGTGACATTTCCTTTGTTGATATCATTATGTATGTGACAATTGGTTCATATCAGGTAGAAATTGTCCTTGAAATAACAAATCTAATATTGATGGTCACATGTTGGGAGCATATTCAGGTCACCTACTGGTATGCATGTCTCACAGTTACTGATGACAGCAGGGACTTGGCAGTGACTCTCATTTCTACAGTCAGATCTCTACATGCCAAAATGAATACTAGGCATGACAGTTTGAAAGGTTTTTAAGTTTCCATTTCTCAGTTTTTAGATTGTATTTACTCCACGGGCTCCTTTTTCATTCCTTCTGATAGTTGAAGTTTGATAGCTTTTGTTATTAGTAGTAATATTGGGGATGGGAAAATAAATCCCATTCTTTCGTAGCAAGCCTGTAAGTTTGTGATTTTCCTTCTCTGAGTATCCAACTTGTCCAGGTACACAAACTAGGTCTTATTTTTTTAAATTAATTTTATTGAGGAAGAAGTAACAATGAGATAGTTTCAAAACAGGTTAGTACTACAGTTACAGTAATCAATACATTGCATATTGTTGTCTCAAACTATACCCTATGGCTGGGTAAAAAGTATAACAAAATGTATACTTGCCATGACTATGAGATACATTTTTTGTCCCTGCTTGCTAATGATTAAAATGAACCAATGCTTTCTTAGGCCTAAATAATTAAAGTAAACAAGAGAAGTGATGTCAGATTTTTGCACACATCCTAAAGGGGATGGGGCCCCCGACACACAACCAGGAATACTGGGAATGGGAGAGCAAGTTAGATAAGACTAGAATCCTTGGCAATGAGAGTTGGAAGGAGACATTGTCCAATATATACGACAGAAGGTCATGGAAGCCAAAGGATACCAGAGTGAAGCAGACCAGAGGGCAGTCAAAGATTTTTGAAGTTGTTGATTCTGTTGAGATGGATTAGATGAAGACAATATGGAGCAAGATGGCAGGCTCTGCAAAGCAGAAAGACTGCAGAGGCATGGGGGTTGGCAAGTCCTGACTTTTCATTCTAACTACCAGAATGAAGATGCAACCACTGGCCAACTGGAAACCTGACACTGGCAGAATTGTACTTTGGATGTATTAATGCTGATGGACAATGAAGGCCTTTGTTGTGCTGGTAAATCAAATACAGAATTTGCCAATTTCTGAAGGACAGATAATTTCTTAGGGTCTTAAGCAGAAATTGTTTGATATTCCACTGAAAAGGATTTAATGAATATTTAACATTTGCTTCCCATGAACCAGCAGGAGCTATACAACCAACCATCAAATAGAGAATGGTATTCTTCATGTTGTTCTTTCTTTCTAATCTTTCAAGACCAGGGGTAGGTCATCTTGATGTATGACTGTTGCAAGAATTCATTATTGTAATTTGGATGATGATAGACATTCAAATATCTTTTTACAGAGAATGGGGAAGCATGATTTATCTAAGGCACAAAGGCAAGTATATTGAACTGTAGATTGTAAATGCTTTTGGGAAAAGACCTCCCTGATACAGACAAGAGAAGGGAAAATGACTCATAAAGAATGAGCTGAGGAATCCAATTCAGTGTTAGTTAGGCTGAAGTTAAAGTATGAATAGAATTTCAAGGAAAGTTCTCCTGACACAGAATTTAAAATGATTAGAGAAAAACCATGGATGAGTTGATTGATGGTGGAATAAAGAACATAACCAAGAAATATTCTTTTATTGAAGGAGAGAGATAGAAAGAGAAGGTATGAATCTTGACAATTTCCCATTGCCCCTGGAAATAAAGAGTTGTTGGCCAAGGTTCCTGATTTACTCAGTGAATCTGGAGGTTCAGTTATTTGCTGAGGCTGAGGCATAAGTAATATAAGAACATTGAGGGGATAGGGGAAGTTTAGGGAAATTTACTGAGATAAATCACTAGGAGAGGGCTGAGAGCAAGCTTCCTGGGGCACACTAATGGCCCTGATGAAATTAAATTTGTAGTGGTTTTGATTCAATGTTTTAAATAGTTACTCACCTTTCAGTAATCAAAGAATTTTATTAAATATTCCCTAACTCATTGGTTTCACTCATTTCATTGTGGTCTCCTGATAAGAAACAACTGATTGTATATGCCTGAAGCAAGCACCATTTATGCTGCCTTTTTTTTTTTTTTTGTAAGAGACTTATGTTTTTCTCACTGATGTAACTTTCCTGGCCATCCTGGAAGGCAAGTGCTATTATTTTATTATTGATATGTGATGAAATATGGTCCTGGAGTATCACTAAGTTCCCAGGGTCACAGGACACAATAGAGTTAATAGCTACTTTGAAACCAGGGGTTCCAAAGCCAGATCCTCAAGTTGTTTCACATACCTCTTACTATCGATTCACATAACATCTATAAATGTTACAAATAGACCTCAGGGATTTCATCCTTTTTTCTTTGCATTTTATCATTATGTAAACCAAATTAAGAAAATGTAAACTCAAACAGTGAGGGGATAAATGATCAGCTTTATAGTTTTACTCATTGGTACTCGAGAAAACTAAAGACACAACCACTGCATAATCTATAAAGAAGAGAAGTGTTTTCTGTCATAGGCTATATGAAATTTGGTTTACTCTTATCCAAACTCAACACAATGCATAAATTCTCTTTTATGCCAGCATAGAAGGCATTCTCCATATTTCAGGAATTATCTTCTGTATCAATAGAAATGTAAATAATATGTTTCAGTTATATGAATATATGTCATCAAAACTATGCTTTAAGGATTGGCTTTTATATAGATTGAGATTAGTTATTAGTATTTTACTTCTGTTGTATCATTAATTCAGATTAAGTAAAATGGCAAAAGGAAAAAGGGAGAGTTCTTCAGTGCACATGGCTGAATATTTTCCTAATATTTAAAAATGAAGGAGTGTGTCTAGTTTGACATTTTGATGTAATCCTTTATATTAACTTAATATTTATTATTTAGGACGCTGATTTTTTTATGATTTTATTAATGACCATTTATGAATTAAAAATGTATTGACTATTATTAGTAAGAAACAGGCAAACAAAATTCAAAGCTATCACTATGACTTTAGTGGTCAGAAATGGCTGGTCCAAATATCTCACAATTCTGGCTGATGAATTCCCAAACAATAATACCACTATACCTTAACTCATACTTTAAGTAAGAATAATATTGTACTTCACTTTACAATTATCTCTTCCTTGGTTTTAGTGAATGACTAAGCTATGCAGTAGAGCTTTTGGAATCTGAGTCCATTTTGCTGGGATGCCACTCAGCTTCCTGAGAATCCATCAGCTTTATGATAATAGTGGTAGCAGCTCACCACTATTTAAAAGCATCAATCCAAAGAACATCATGCTTTTAAAAATGGCCTGTGGCATCCTAAACTCATTTATATTTTATTAGCTACCAATTCAGTAATGTGCTGCATTTTTGTGGATCTAATAACATGAACAATGAGTTTGAAACAATCTTACAGTGCTTAAAGATGAGAATGTGGTATATTTCTAAAGACTATCCCCATGCTGTTTTTTTTTAATCAAACTAATCTATACACATACCAAGTTAGTTTCCCAAATATCATTAAATGAATGCTATTTGCCTGGCAAGGGATGGTAATAGCTGACTGAAATATAACAAGAATATTAAGTTCGCAGATATAGACTGTGAGGCAATGGAAAACAGAAGTATAATCATTAAGCACACTTGTACTGGACACATTGCATGGAAGGTTTACACATGCAGTGTGGGGTCAACAGAACAAAACACTTAACTTTGAGAAGAGTATGAGGCTGAAAGAAGAGGACCTCTAAATAGAGAGTGCTACAAGGGTGGCAGTGGCATGCACACAAACTCAGCGCTGTGAAGGAGAACAAGTGGGGAATACACACGTTGTCTGGTATTGCTCAATTCTGGAGAATAAAGGTAGACTATTGAGTATGGTCCTATAAAGAATGACAAAATCTTCCTTAATTACGTCTGTTATTATCGCCTTCTGATTTCATGAACTCAGATATACCTACTCAGTACCTAAATACCTACATGGAAACAAAGATTGAAATATTTAATACTAGCCTATTTTTCCAAACTTCCTCATTCTCCCATGCAGTGCAAACTTAGTATCCATTAACCTAAAATCTGTGTTACTTTCTCTCTCGCCTTCTTATTTTCATGCTGTTCTCTCTTTCTAAGCTTTTGGTATCTATTATGATGTCTAGTACTCTTAGAAGGGACAGGTGAAAGTATACCATCCCAAGTAACAATTATTTTATCCTGTCCATCAACTCCTATTGTCCTGAAAACTTAATTTCTATAAGTCAGAATATTTTTTATTTGAGACTTTTCAAAACACAAAGACTTTGTGTATGCCTCTGTTATTGAAGTTTGTCAATAAGCTCTTTTAATCAAATCATATATCTTATTCATCTTTTTTTTTTTTTTTTTTTTGCAGAACTTGGGATTGAACTCAGGCCCCTGCGCTTGCCAGGGAAGCGCTTATTCTGTTGAGCCATCTCCCTAGTCCTCTTATTCATCTTTCTATTCCTCCTTAAACACATTGCTTAAAAGAACAGAGATATGCTAAAAAATCCAAAACAGTAATGTTTTTTACTCAACCGAAACATATTTCATTCATGTGGAAACATCTGGAGAAGCAGATACATTAACTGTGCAGCTCTCCCCTGTGTACTCAGGAACCTTTGCAGAAGACACTCAGCCATTTGCACCAATCACCTTCCAGAGCCAATGGTACATTTGACATCTCACCTGCTGAGAAAGGAATAAACAGGAAAATGTAGACAACCTCTTAGGTCTGACTGGGGAGTACTGTGTCTCACACTGATACTGCCTTACCTGCAGCTCAGTCACATAGGTGCAGTCTAGCAGAAATGTCTGGGGTTTGTAGTGCAGAATGTTTAGTCACCAATCTCTGCTACACCACCTTGTTTCCATATTTTATATAGAAAATAAATAGCTAATATAGTTTGTTATCATTGAGATGTTTTTTCTTAAATGATTTACATGTGCTAACATATTTACAAAACTCATTATTTCTTATCTCTCTTGTTTATATAGAAAGACATGTGAAGAGAATAAAGCTTAAATAACTTCATGAAGGTCACATAGCTAATATGAAGTATAACAGTGGGGAAGGTCCCAAGATAGATAGATAGATAGATAGATAGATAGATAGATAGATAGATAGACAGATAGATAGATAGAGAGACAGACAGACAGACAGACAGGCAGACAGAGACAGAGACAGAGACAGAGACAGAGACAGACAGAGACAGAGAGAGGAAGAGAGGAAGAGACAGAGGTAGAGACAGAGAGGCAGAGACACAGAGAGACAGAACAGAGAAAGAAAGGCAGAAAGAGAGACTGAGACTGAGATAGTGACAGCGAGAAAGAGGGAAGAACAAGTGGTTCCTTTGAACTGTTTTCAAAATAATATTTAAGAATATATGCATGAAATGTTTGTAAAGCACTTTATAAAAAGACAATACAAAATGGTTTCATGTATTGAAAACCTCATCAGCATAGTATATAAAAATATAGGCAATGCAGAATTTTTGTTTGCGTTCTGTTATTTAGTATAATCCTTAATCAATAGATGAAAATCTACAGTAAATAGAAAGACAGCTAACCTATCCTTCATCTGAAGCATTGCCTGGAGGTGACTATTGTGCCAGACAGACTGGAGACGCTATATTGATAGCTGAGGCTCTAAGCGAATCAATGGATTCATGCCTTGAAACCAGTTCAAAAAGTGTTTTTACCAATCCATTGAAGAATAATGAAAGTAAAATTGTAGTGTACAGGTGCTAGTGAGTGGGATCACCCATTCTTCTGCTTTGTTTTTACTTTCTAACACAAAAGTTGGCCAATATGTCTTCACTAGTCATCAATTTTTAAATCTTCTTTCAGTTATGGTGTATCTCTTGTACCAAGATTTCACTTTGATCATCCACTGCTACCTTGAAATCTCTTGGTTTACTCAACAAACTTGAATATTTTTTCAAAGGATCAATGTGGAGATTTTTTTAAAAAAAATCTTAATGTTAATTGAGGGAATTATATCATTCATTGTTTCCTAGGCATAAATTAGTTAAGTCTTTAATATGCCTTACATAATATATCCCATTATTATAAATTCTTTTGTTATAAAATGTCTTGTTTTTACTGATGGATTGCTGTTTTAGTGTATTTTGGTTATTCTTAATGTTCAAAGAATATAAGGGTTACATTGTAATCTGCATTTTATGGTTAAGAAGACTGAGAATGACATACTAGAATATACAAATGTTACTTGTGTTTCTACGGCCTAGAACTTGGAATATAAATCAGAAAAAATATTACATTGTGCGTATAGATGTAGTCACTTTTTATTAACACATCTATTTTATACTGATGAAATGAATAATTTTAATTTTTTATGATCATGATATTTTCATTTTATTAGTACTTTTAATGTGAACTTCTTGATTTTTTCAATTTTTTACACTACTCATTATTTAATAAGTATATTGTAGCAAAAGTGGTTTTAAACTGAAAGATACAATGGATTATAGATTGATTCTTTACTAATTATACATATTTTAAATGATGTTTCTTTTTTTTTTTTTTTAAACATTTATTTATTTATTTATTTAGAGAGACAGAGAGAGAG
>NDGM011068080.1:0-16090 GCA_002564305.1 Octomys mimax
GGTCAAAGGAAAACAGTTGCTTTGGATGCACTGTGACAGCGTGAGTTCATGTTAGTTGAAGTCCTTCCCCGTTCCAACTCTGCAGAGGAACACTCCCACGGGGAAGTTCCAAACAATGGAAAACTCTTCAGAGAAACTGATGACTGTGTGGCTTTTGGCCTGAGTTTGGGATAGGACATGCATTCCAGAAAATCCGTCCAGCACACCACCTGATCAGATTGTTTCACTCTTAGTTCAAAATGTTCCTCACAGAGGGACTTTGCATTTGACAGACTGATGCCGGAGGAATTTGTTGCTACAACAAAAACTCCCAAACCATGGAAACACCCTGGCCAAACCCCAAAGCCAGGCTATAACACAGCATAAAAAGTAGAGTTGCCTTAATCCTGAATTTTGGGCTTTTTGTTGTTGTTGTTTGTTTGTTTGTTTGTTTTTTGGTGGCCACATCCTAAAGTCAAATGGACTGAATTACTAGATGAAAAATAAATTCTGTCAGTGGGAACTGTTGCTGTTGTTGCAGAAAACAGCAGGAAGGTGTTTTCCTGCTATGCCTTAAAAGAGACTGAAATCATTTTTTAGGGGGAAAAAAGACTTAAACTCCTACCAGATGCAGGACAATGGAGTTGGTTGTTTAATTAGATTGTGGATTAAAAGGTGTCTCATTATTTTAATCTGTGTTTTAAAATATCTCACCCAGGGAAACCTTTCTGGAGAACAATTTGACAATTTGTATTTTAAAGTCTTTAAAATGCATATAATTTTCCCCAGCAGTTTAAATTCTGGGAACAATTATGAAGGTGCCAAAGATTTATCTGCCTAGGTTTTTAACACTGGGTGGATTTTTAACAATGAGGATGGGAAAAAAATTCTTAGATGTCCAGCATAGGAAATTGGTTCAGTAAATTACCGAATAGTGCAAGTGTTTTTTAAAAGCCACAGAGCTCTGTGGGTTATGATAGCTCACCATTCCTTACATAAGCAGTGGTCTAGTGCCCGTGTGCTCGCGGCTCCTCGGCTCCGTCACCTACACCCTGTCCTCTCCACTAGTTGAGCTCTTGGCTCTCTAACACCACTGCGTGTTCCCAAACCTGTTTCGGTGGTGGCTGCTTTTACTGTAATTATGCAATTTAATTAAATGCACACAGATCATTCCAAAAGAGACTGTAATAGCTCTTTCTAAACACTAGGTTGGAAGTTTTAAAGAAACTGGACAAAGAGTTACCCCCAAAAAGCTATGGAACCAGATGATAGTGGACAACAGTATAACATTAGGGCAGAAAACTGTAACGATGCCTATGTCTTTTCCTTAGATAGGTAGATAAATGTAGGTTACATGTTTTAATCTAAAATAAATGTTTTGTGATATGCTTTAAGTTTAAAACAATGATTTAAGTGAACCCTCCATACTCACTTTTTAGCAACATAATCCATAATTACAAAATCTTGGAAGCAGCCTGTATGTCCCTTAACAGGCGAACAGACACAAAACCATGCTACTTACATAAAATGTGGCATTACCCTGCCATAAAGAAAGGTAAGCTTGAGTCATCTGTAGGGAAACGATGTGCCTTGAGACCATAATGTTCAGTGAAATCAATCAAACATGCAAGTTGCAGCATCCCATGGTTTCTCTTCTATGAGAAATATAAAGAGCAAAATAAAGAAGTATTTATAATAGGAAATGGGAGACAGACGTTTCTCAGATAGAAGAGGGTCAAGAGATAGAGTGGGGGAGAGGGAAGGGAACAGAAAGAGGAATTAGGATGTGTTACACGCAGGCACCATTCCAAACAGGGAATGCAAACATCGTACACTGCAAATTTGTACTAATTACAAACAAACAAGCAAAGCATACTGGCCTGAGTTGCTCTGGTACAGAGTTAAATACGAGGGATTCTACTGAGAGCCATAGGATAGAGGGCAGTGAGCTAGTAAGAAATGACTGCAGAAAGTAAATGGGCATATAGCTATACATTTGCGGTACGTTTATTACAGAACAAATCAGCTACAGACTATTTATGACCCTGATTTAAGGTGTACAGTTATGCATATGGAGGACTCCAGCTGGGCATATTCTAAAATGTTGTCGGAGCTCATGTTGGGGTGAGGGTGACGAACTTCTGTGGCTGGCCTGTGGGACACTGTGTGGAACTCCCGGAGTGCAGAGGGACCCAGCGAGGTGCATAGCAGGAAAGCCTAAGAGACGCGGTGGAGCGAGGCTCCAGACGGCTTTCTGCTTCCAAGTTCCCGGGTGTTTCTGAGGCCTGGATGTATTCCTGGCCACGGTCCTCCACGATCCCATATAATTAACTCTTTATTTTTGTCTTAGCTAAATTTAAGCTTGTTTTCTCTCACAATAAAGAATTGAACTAATATAAGCAACGAGTGAATA
The DNA here is from genome assembly GCA_002564305.1 of Octomys mimax. Lineage (NCBI taxonomy): Eukaryota > Metazoa > Chordata > Mammalia > Rodentia > Octodontidae > Octomys > Octomys mimax. The sequence goes on from NDGM011068080.1 coordinate 2,393, forward strand.
GAATCACTGTTCATAATCAAATCAGTACACAGCCATGTAAAATTTAGGCCAGCCTGGGCTACATAGTGAGTTCAAGGCCAGCCTGTACTATGAAGTGAGACTGTCTCAAAAATAAATTAATTAATTAGAATTGGAGCTATCTTTTTTGCTTTTTGCAGTATTGAGCCCAAGGCTTCGCACATGCTAGCCACGTATTCTACCAGGGAGTGACATCCCCAGCTCACATTTCCAGTTATCTTGATACACATGTGGAAACAAAGACATCTGGGGATTTGTCGAGTGCACTGGAATCCAAGTAACATCCGAATTGCGTAACTGGAAAAGTCCATATCCTCCTGGGTGTTTGGTGCTGAATCTGACAAGGCACAAACTTAAGAACTTGAGAGCCCATCCCAGAGTCAAAAAAGATGTCCTTAGCAACCTGAGCTCGCTTACGCTCTCTCTCTCTCTCTTTCTGCCTATCTTTCTCTACCTGTCTCTCTGTCTCTGTCTCTGCCTATCTCTCTCTGTCTCTGTCTCTGTCTGTCTCTGTCTGTCTCTGTCTCTGTCTGTCTGTCTGTCTCTGTCTCTGTGTCTCTGTCCCTCTCTCTGCCTCTCTTTCTGCCTGCCTCTCTGTCTCTGTATCTCTGTCTCTCTCTCTGCCTGTCTCTATCTGCCTGTCTCTGTCTGTCTGTCTCTCTGTCTCTGTCTCTCTCTCTGTCTCTTTCTCTCTCTCTGCCTATCTTTCTCTGTCTCTCTGTCTGTGTCTCTGCCTATCTCTCTCTCTCTCTGTCTCTGTCTCTCTCTGTCTCTGTCTGTCTGTCTCTGTCTCTGTCTGTCTGTCTGTCTGTCTCTGTCTCTGTGTCTCTGTCCCTCTCTCTGCCTCTCTCTCTCTGCCTGCCTCTCTGTCTCTGTCTCTGTCTCTCTGTCTCTTTCTCTGCCTGTCTCTATCTGCCTGTCTGTCTCTGTCTGTCTGTCTGTCTGTCTGTCTNTCTCTCTCTCTCTCTCTCTCTCTCTCTCTCTCTCAGGATCCTACTGCCTCAGCTTCCCAGAGTCTAGGTTAAAGGTATGCATCACTATGCCTAGTTCAACCCAAGATTCTGACCTAGGGCTGGACAAGGGTGCTGACCAACAGTTTGGTGCTTTTCATTCTCACTACAGTGGACAAACATGGCATCCTGTGGTTGTTAGGGGCATGAGTTGTACTCAACTGACCCAACATAGAAACCCTGCTGAAGACATGACCTACCAACTGAACTCAGTATTGGTCTTGAAAGTCTCTCCCAGAATCCTCTATCAGAGTAACTGGGAGAACTTAAAATTTTCCAGAGTAACTGGGAGAACTTAAAATTTTGCCACACCCAGGCAAAGCTGGGTGTGGTGGTAATCCCAGCATTCAGGAGGATGAGGCAGGAGGATCGCTGTGAGTTGGAGGCCAGCCTGGGCTGAATAGTGAGTTCAAGGGCAATCTGCACTACACGGCAAGACCCTATCTCAAAACTACTACTACTACTACTAATAATAATAATAATAACAATAATAATAATAAAAGATAATATATAATTAAAATATTCAGGCCTGGCTCTAGGCCTTCTGAATCAACTTGTCTGGCAAGGGCTTGAAAATCTGCCTTTTTCTCAGCACCTTGGGGCACTCTGGCCTACACTAAGCTCTGAGATCTACTGTCCAGCCCCTTCTGGAGCATGAGGACAATGCCGCTTTGTCACCTTGGATCATGACCCCGAGTCACACATGGCTGTGCTGAGTGCTGGCCGCGCTTCCTCTCCAGACCTGTTTCTTTGTTCCTACCCTGAAGACAATCACTACAATCCCATCTGGCACAAAAAAAAAAGTTCAATTTCTATATTATTTTCTTTCTGAACTGTACCTAAAATCTTACCCTGCTTACTGCAGGCTTTAAAGAATGTTATTTGATGATGGAAAAATGTGCGTACATATGTTGTGCATATCAGACTTCAAGAATTACAAAATAAAAAAAAATAACTTTTAAAATCTGTATGAAAATGGCAAGTTCCTTCTCATTCATCATAAATCCATGAACTATTAGGACAAGAAGAGATTTAGAATTTCCTCCCAAACTACATGAGCAGAACTGAGAACGGAACAGCACATCTTCAAGTCCCCCCAATTTCCTCCATGCCCTGTGCATCCCCATCTGAGGACCACCTCTGTGGTGAGCTAATAACTTTCCCTCTGCAGGTTTTATGATTCTACTCCATCCTTGATGTTATGAAAGGAAAAAAACTGACACCTGGAGACCTGGAGAAGCGAAGCGCTAACTCAAGGTTGCCTTCCAGCTGGGAGCTGAGCAGCAGCCCCAGAACTCTGTCGTCCTTCTCCCCGGGCAGGCTCCTCTCCTACTTCTCTACTGACGCCCCTTACAGGTTCACAGCATTACCCTTTAAAACCTCTTTTGTATCCAGGCATGGTAGGATGGTGGTAATCCCGGTGCTCTGAGAGACTGAGGCAGGAGCACCTTGCGAAGGAGCAGATCTTGAACAACCCAATCACTCAGCAAATAAAAAAATGAAAAACTGATTGGCGATGTAGCTCAGTCACAAGGCTCTGGGTTCAACCACAGTACCTCAAAAACATATTTCTCTTATTTTCTGGGGTGAACAATGTTCATGAAAAAGCCTTGTGGCACTTCCCTTCCCCGGGCTGAGGAGAGGAAGCTTTCTCTACACTAGGTCATCCTCGCAGATTTCACCACACATGTGGCTTTATGTGGGAGGAGGTGGGGCCCCAGATCGGCTGTCACACACTACAGACATTGTCAGTGCCTCAGGGATGCACTCCCGTGCGGCTGCCCCTGCTTGCTCTCTTAACGGAGGGTAAGTGTAGCAAGCCCCCTGCTGGGCTGCAGCCTAGCCTTGCTCCCAGGCTCCATGGTTACCATGGTTACAGCTTCCTGTCTACTGGGCAAAGCTCAACCTATCCCTCCTCATCCGGCTTGCTCTGCCTCCCGTATTTCCTATTCCCCTTGACACCAGCAGCCAGGGCTACCATGCAATGGCTGTTGCACGGAGTTGCTTCCCTCCTCCACTAAGTGCACCCCCTTTCCCCCAGTTTCTTTCTAGGAAATGACGAATGTCCCATGGAGACTCTGATGGTTTGCTACAGCGTGGAATCACTCCATCACTCTGACAGTTTTCTACCGCATGGACTCACTTGAACAGCATGGACTCACTCAATAACCTTAAGCTCACATGTGCTCTGTGTGTTCATCCTGAGTTTTAGCCCAACCACCCTGGGTTTGACTTAAGGCAGAAACTCTCCTTGTTCCCTTCCCACCAAGTTCCATGTCCACAGGACAAGTCCTGCGGAGGAGGTGGCCAGGCATCTGCTTGTCCGTTGCCTCCAGTAGCTACTGCACCGGCTACTGAACCCCACTAGCCTTTTATTTGGACTCCCTCCTGTCCTGTGTCTCTTCCACCCCTTGGAATATGAAATCTAAAAGACTTTAGCTTCCAAAAGTTTCAGATAAAGGTTGTTCAACCTGTTCTTTCAAACAACTTCAAGGCGTGCAAGCTTCACTCTCAAGAGGCTCTCCATGCAGCAGGAGCCTGGCAGACTGGGGAGGGAAATGCATGCGACAAACGGATGTAATAAAGAGGGAGGACAGGACGAGCTACCTCAGCAGTCTTGGAGGAAGTAGAAAAGGGAGTGGCAGCTCCTGATTCAGGGCCAGAAGGAGGGTGAAAGTTCCCAAGCAGATCTGGGCCAGGGCCACAGCAAAAGGCAGCCCATGAGCAAGGGTGGACACAGAGGAAAGGCCTGGGTGGGGACAGGGAGAAGGTGCAGGGGGTCTAGGGCATGCCTGCCAGGTGGGAACAAGAGAGGATTGGAAAAGAAAGCAGCAGAGTTGATCTAGGGCCAGATCATAGAGAGACTGAGCCATGGAGCCAGTGGGTCTAGGTGTGAGCCACTTTCTCTGCCCTCTAGTAGCAGTGGGCACAAAGATGTGGCTGTTACCCCTTGCACTGAACTATATCCCTATCCCCACGGCCTGACTAAGTCACTACGTTGCCCAGGCTGGGTTCAAACTTTCATTCCTCTTGCCTCACCCTCCCAGAACGCTGTGATTACAAGCATGCGCCACCATGCCCGCCTTTGTTGAGGCCCTTATTCCCAGTCTTCCAGTTTTCCTGCTGTGTTCAAAGATCATTAGTGAATCAGGACGCAATTATTTGAATTTGGAAAATAAATTTGGTCTATCATTACTTCCTTGTTTGAACTTACTGGTTGCTAGAGTTTTTTCCATTGCCTTTTACAATTTAAGATTATAAAGTCTTAAATCTCTACTAAGGTAGTTAAAATGCAAAAGATGTAGTTTTCCAAGCATACAAATGCTAGCCATTTTAATTGACATTGTGACATTAATACATTTCTCATAGACAGATGATGAGAATAAGTTCTTTGAAAAATTCCCATTAATGCATAGCTATCATTCTTCAGCAAGTTGCTAAGAGCATTCCACCACCAGAAATAGGACTAAAGAAAATTAGCTCTTCTTGTCTGAAGGCTATGCCCGCTCCTCGGGCGTGCACTGCAATGAATACTGGCCTCCCTGGGGGTTCCTCGAGGGAACAGAGGGTAGGAAGGCACAGTTAGGTTGTTCTTGTCTCAGAACAGCACCAGTGACTTCAGAGCATACATCTCCATGTCCTTTTATAAAGAAGCAGACTGAAGCTGTAAGGAGCTGCTTTTAATAGACGGACCTAACACATTCTAAGAGAGAACTGTTCACCTCTAGAATTCTGGTGACACAGCCAAGTGTTTGGGTTTAGGTCTGAAATGTCCCCGAAGAGTCGTGAACTGAAAGCATAATCACAAGGCAGCAGGGTTTGGTGGGGAGGCGCTTCGAAGGTCAGCGGATCATGAAGCCTTGAACTTCGTCAGAGAACTAAGCCGTGATATGATGGAATGATTGGGACGTGATAATGGAGGCTAGTTGAAGGCAGTGGTCATAGGGGCACAACCTTGGGGACCATATGCAGCCCCCCACTCCTTCCTTTCTGAGTTTCACTCCCTCTCTCTCTGCTCTTGGTCACCATGTGAACAGCTGTGGCCTACACTCAACTAGCTCCTGCTTCCAGGATGTTTCTGCCTTGCCCCAGGGCCGTAGCCAAGGGCCAGCTGACCATAGGCTAAAACGGACCACTAAAAGATACCTTTCCTCTAACTTGTTTTTCTCATGTATTTTGTCACAGCAGTAGAAAGCTGACCAACACATCAACTATAAACATGCAACAGCTTTCTCTAAGCATGGGTCTCTTTATCTTAGGAAGAAATTCTGTGCCGTGTTGATTCTAAACTTTCTCCCAGAACCTCTCACCTCTAAATATATCAAACACAAACAATTATTAACAAAGCATTATAGATATCAACAGTTATGCCCCAAACTTTTGAAGAAAGGCCAAAAAAATAATTACAAGAATGTTCTAAGTTCTGAAAGCCTTCCATCCTTTTTTTTTTTGAGCTGATGGTGTGGAGCTCCTTGTAGTATTGTTGGGTTAGAGAGAAAGGCTAACTTGTCTCTTTTTTCAGTACCAAGGATCAAACCCATGAACAAACTCTTGTGACTAAGCTGTACCCTACTCCCCAGTTTGTGACTTTGACATTTCCTTCCTGCCATAGACACCTCTGACAGGGGGCTGCAGCTGTCCCTGTGGGGGGCAGCACTCTCTATACTGAGCATGTACCCCCTGGAGTTTCCTGCCAGGCCACGTCTTTCGAGGAGGAAAATTCCAGGGTCATCCTGCCTGGATCTGTGCTGGCCTCTTCTTGTAGGTAAGATACTACCTTCGACATCCTCTGCTCAACAGGGTGTCTCTGAGGAATGGGGCCAGATCTCCATTGAGGCCACCAGCCCCTTGACCCAACCTCTGGGTCAGTTTGCTCGGGGTGAGTACAGAACAATCACTGTGCAGGACCCGGGCTCCCTGCGCCTCGCAGGAGGCAGCCCCGTGACGCCTTGCCACATCTCACAGCCCCTCCTGCACAGCTGTCCCTGGAACATCAGGTCCTCCTGCCAGCAAAGCTGAAGGCTGCTCAAGCACTCTGATTAGTAAGGCTCCCACAGCTTGCCAAGTGACACATTGGTGTCCAACTTGTCGCCCTGGCGGGCTGACTCACTCAGCCTACAGACTCCCCCAGGGAGCCTCTAGTGACTCACTTAAGTTTTAACATGAAGATTGGGCCTTCTACCTACGAAACTGCCCCAATGGAGCCGGCTGGTGTCGGCAAGCGTAAGCACAGCCTCAGCCTCTGTGTGGGTCCAAGACAAAACTCAGCACAACCGGTGGCTCCTCAGTCACCACCCCAGGCAGCCGTGCTCGGCTCCACAGTACACAGAGGCCACAAGCTCACAGAACATAAGCAAAAAGAGGACAGACCTCTTGCAGGTCAGAGGCCACCAAGCACATGTTTCATTTCTTCTGGGAAGAAAAAAGAGTGCACTGGCCAAAAACAGGGAAAGAAACTTGCCCAATATCTCATTTCCTGCTATTTAACCAGATGGTTGTGAATCATGTCAAAAAAGAAAAGAAAAAAAAAAAACCCCTCCTTTCCACTTCCATGCACAAATATTTTGGGTTATTTACAAACTGGTAGTATATTCGTGACTGGAGGTACATGTATGAGAAATGTCTAAGCTATGGAATATCTTTCTCAATGATGTGTAAAAATATGGAATAATAAAATATTACTTTCTCAGGCTTTCTGAACAGAATCTTCTTTAAAAAAATATTAAACAGTTCTTGATGGCCATCAGACTTTGTGGGATCTTTGAGTTCATGGTAGAGAGGCCACCACTGCAGGGAAAGGGTGTGGTGTGACACGACATGAAAATTAGAGCTCTCTGTGGCGTCATCCTCTTGTTTAGAGGCACAGAACATTTTTGTTATGACTTTGAGAAAAGGGAAATAGATGGGTTTTTTGTAAGAGAGAAAGAAAAGGAAGGAAGGAAAAGAAGAGGACAGGATTGGGTGGACTCCTTGCCAACCAAGGTGGAAACCCAGAACGCTTGGCAGGACCGTAGCTCTCCCCATCACCTCTGCCTTCCCTTTGCAGGAAGCAGACATTGCCCTCCCCAGCCTGGGGAGGAAACATCGCCCCTCAGCACAACCAGCGCAGAAGGTTCTGGCACTGTCCTCTGGCCTCCTGACAAGAATGTTCACTTGCAGATCCCAAGTTATCCTAAGTCCATCTGGCATGTTCTGAGGATCAAAAACAAATCGTGGAGCCTCCCCTGCCCCCGCCCTCTCTCTCAGGCTCTGACCTGCTTTCCTGAGCACTCGGGTGAAGCCCAGACTTGCTCTAGGGAGGCTCTCTGGGAGCGAGCCCTGACTGGACCAGAACACCCAGCCTGTGGCACCACGGCCCTTCACAGACCTGGGGGCAGAACCACCCAACCAGTGGTTTTCACCCAGGGTCCGGGCATCCGGGCTGGGTCTCACAGATGCCCCAGCTTGGTGGTCAGCTGAAAGGCACAGTGCTCCAGGGAAACTTAGGGGTGACTTCCCCGAAGGAAGAATGCTAAGGCTCCGCCAGGCTGAGCTACCCACTCCCTCCGGTCACACTACATTAGCAGGACATTTGGGATTAGATCCCAAGGGAGAGAGGGATCCCACTGTTAATGCTTTGCCTTCCTACAGTTTAGTTTAAATGGGAGTTATTAACCCTACTCCAGCTACTCTTCAAGAGAAAATAAAGCCAGAGCTTTGGGGTGGTAAGGAGTAAGATGAGGGAAAGGAAAACATCAGGCACCACTGATGTCACCAGACACTTGTGGCCCCAGGTGCGTGTCAAGCAAAATAGCATGCCATCGCACCGCTGACCTGACCTGAACTGCAAGTGCAGTTGCCAAGGTGGCTGGAGAAGGGGGCAGGGACGGGAGATGGAGGGGTGCCTCTACCCTATCTTGGGACAGGGGGTTGGCACTGTGTTCTCTCTGAACAATGGAGCCACTGTGTAGACCCCCACCTCACCAGGGACAGGAAAAGCCAGTCAGTCCCTGGCTTGGTGGCCAGCAAGCTTCGTCCTCACTCCCTCCAGGGCCCCTGGCTCTGGAGTTTCAGCTGGGCGGCATTCAGGGTCCACATATAAACTGCCCCTACATCCTGTCCTTTGTCTGCTTCTTTATAGGAAGCTGCCAGGATGTGACTGGAAGCTCCCTAGGTTTGGGTTTTATGAGAAAAGAGGATTTTTAAACAGAACTGAAGAGTCTTCCTCAGAAAGAGCAGTAGGCTCTTTGGCACAACAGGCAAACGGCTCCCACTAGTCATCCTTAGGAATTCACCCAAGACACCTCTGGACTTTGACAATTGCTGCCAATCATGCTATATTATGAGTTACTGATTCTTCCACAGGGGCCGACCGTTGGAGATTTGGGGTGTGAGGTCAGTTCTGAGGAACAGGCCCTACAGCATGAGCTGGTTTTTGCTGTCATCTGAGTGCCTTCAAATGACCTGAGAATTCAGGTGTCTGAGCAGAGGAAGAAAATGAAAGCCTGTATTCAATTTGTATTCAATTCCTCCTGCTTCCTCTTAAACAGACTACATTGTATATTGTTCCTGTGCTTGAAACACTTGTCATATGTTGTTCCTTTAGGCTTGAGTGTTTGTTGTTCTTGTTGCTATTGTCGTTGTTTGCTTGAGTGTTTTTGTATCAGAAAAAACTCTTTCTACTGAATTCTTTTTTTTCTTTTTCTTTTCTTTTTTTTTTATCAGAAATTGAACTCAGGACCTCGCACTTGCCAAACAGGCACCATGCCACTGAGCTACATTCCCGGCCCCAGAAACACCTTTCAAAATGAAAATACTCCAGGAAGGGGCAACATGTTAGGCCATTAAGGGCTGAATTCCATGGCCCCAAAATTCATATGTTGAAGTCTCCACCCCCAGTACCTCAGAATGGGATTGTCTTTGGAGATTACCCAAGGCAATTAAGTTAAGATGAGTTCATTAAGACAGGCCCTACTCCCATATGACTGATTCCTCAAAAGACAGGAAAATTAAGGCACAGACATATTCAGAGGGAAGCTCAGGTGGGGACTCTAGAGAAAAGAGCCACCCACAGGTCAAGGAGTAAGGCCTAAGAGGAACTGACCGACTCTGACAACACCTAGTCCTCACACTTCCAGGTCTCAGAATTATGTGAAAATCACCCTCGGTTATTTAAGACCCTGGTCTGCGATGCTCACGTGAACACACGTGTACTTAACATGAATTATTGATAGCAGAAAATAAAGCAAGCCCTGTAGCTTCCACAGATGTAAAATGGAGACTGTGAACAAGTCAAGACCCTCTCAGAAAGTAGCAGGACACGGTATTGTGTTGCATAGTATTATATTGTGTTGTGCTGTATTGTATTGTATTGTATTGTATTGTATTGTATTGTATTGTATTGTATTATATCATATTGACCTTATGAAGCTGATAGGATTAAGTAAAACACATGGAAAGTGCATGGCACCTGGGACGTAATGAGCATTTCATAAACTGCACTTATGATGGGTGGTGTGGGGAGCTAGGAGAGGGGGTTCTGATGAGGGGGACTGCTGGAAGATGGGGTGGAAGGCACTAGAAACAGTAGTAGTCTGGGAAGTTGAGAGGCCGGAGTTCAGTTCCAGGCAAGTACTCATTACGTAACTAAGAAGTCATTTGGTCACCAGGAGCCTCAGCTTCCCTATCGTTGAGAAGGCTAGACTATACATAAAGAAATGAGAGGGGAGCCTAAAACCACCTCACTCTTTTCTCAAGACAGTGCTGAAAGGGAAGAAGAGGTTCTTTGCTCTTCATTTCTACAGTTGATTCACTTTCTCCTCCATGACCGCTCTGACTGGTGGGAGACAGTGTGAGAACTCTGCCCAAGGACCTCCACTACCCTCCCCTCGACCCTTGCTCAGATTTGGCAGAATCTGGTTTCCATGTCCCAGGACAATGCTTCGCTGGCGGCTCAGTGGGCAGAGTGCTGTGGAAGGCATCGACCTCATGGACCTCTAAAGGGGTACTGGGCCTTCGCAGTGCATTCTCTGCCAACCTCAGAACTTCGGCATCTTAATCACAAAGATGACAGTGTCTACTTACTGATGCTAATAGGCAAAGCTTTGAACAGAGTATATGTGCATTCAGGCCACCAGCTCTGTTGCCAAGACACTATGCTGAGTGCTGGGCTGGGAGGGAGGAGTGAGACACAGTCCTCTCCCAGGCAGAAATCTGTGTAACACAGAGCCTGTCATTTTATCATGACCTTCAAAACATGGCCATGGCACACTGCCATGAAGGCCTGAGCAAAACCACTGTGGAAATAAGTAAACTCCATCATCCAGAATTGACCATTTCTCACCTGCTCACTGAAGGCAAATAGTGTGTTTCTAGATCTAGCACTGAGCTCTGCTGCTAGCACCTCTCCAGGCTGGGAAGAGGGACAGACCCACATCCCTGGCTGACCTGCTGAGCAGACCTGGGAGACACAGAAAGAGCTGTGCCCTGCCCGGTAGAAGCAAGGATTTGAATTTTGATTCTGTTACCATCTGATGCCCAAACTGGGCCTATTCCTGGAAGTAATAGAACTGGAAAACATTAAAATCAGGGATCTCACAGGCAACTCTCCACACAGTAGGTACTGCGCATGGAGGTGACTGGTGAAAAGTGGCTCAAAGATGAGAACGTGGTTTGCTAATTACAGTGGGTAGGCTCTTGAGTACATGTGGGCTGTGTACACGTGCTTCACTGTCAGGCTTCCGAGGTAAACCTATGGCTTTTGACACAACTTATTGTGAAGTTTTATAGGTTTCTAGTAAGTGACTTTGTCCCCTCTACCTCCTCATTTGATGAAAATCAAGAATGCCTAGGCTTTTCTGTCATGCTTTGTCTTTTGAGAATAAAAAAATATATATATACAATTTTAGTTTCAGGGATTATGAAAGAGTATGCTTATCTCTACAATGGAGACAATAATGTCATTTGTTGCATATGTTTGATGTGTTATTCAATGAAATGATATGGAAGTGATCATGGTATGTGAGCTATTAATAAATAAACATGACATAAATCTCAAGCATTTCTCAATGTATAGCTCAATGATGTTAAGTGTATTCAGTTATGCAACTGTCACGAGAATTTACCTTCTCAAAACAAAACTGTGCATTATTGTTTAAATTGCATTAAGCTCATCCCTCCCTCTCCCTCTCTCTCTCTTTCTCTCTGTCTTTCTCTCTCTCTCTCACACACACACCATCTCTAACAGCTACCACCCTATGTTCTGCCTTTATAAAATTACTCTAGATTCTTTATATAAGTAGAGTCACACACAGTTGTTCTTTGCTGACTGACTTACTTTACTGAAGCACAGCCTTCCTTCCTAGGCTTAAGTAATTTCCCACGGTATGTGTGCACATATTTTCTTTTGTCCCTTCATTCATCCCTGAAGGCTTGGGTTTCTTCCACTGGTTGTCTGTTGTGACTAATGCTACTCTAAACATGGATCTATAGTTATTTCTTCAAGATCCTGTTTTCAATCCAGTTCATTATATGACCAGGAATAGAATCATTGGGCCATATAGTAATTGGGCTTTTTTTGTTGTTGTTTAATTTTTGAGGAGTTGCCACATCTTTTTTCCTAGCAGCTGTCCCATTTTACAATTTTATCAACTGTGCACAAAGGTTCAAATTCCTCTGCATCCTTAGCAACACTGCTATCGTCTGTTTTTAGGGATGGAGCCCACCCTGACATTTGAAAGAGGTCTTCCCAATATTTCCATGGCTGATTCAGTTAACCACGTAGACCAGCACAATAATGTGCTGCACACTTACTGACCAAAAGAAACAACCATTGAACACACTCAGAATGTTCCACCCCTCCTTACAGTGTGGTCTGAATGGAAGTAGAAAGGGTGAGTTCTCACTGCATGGAGTAAAGTTTAAAGATTCTATTGATAGCCATCGTTTTTTTCTAGCCCACAAAAAAACCTCACCAGCTCCATGTACATCAGGAGGAAAATGATGTAAAGCTCATTGAGGCAGAGAATGTGGGAGAGAGAAAGAAGAAATGAGGGGAGAGGAAGCAAGGAGAGGAGAGAGGGAGGAAACAGAAAAGGAAGGCAAAGCTCTGAACAGGAAAGGCAACAATCCGCTAAGTAAAAAGGCATCATATAGAATTGGAAATAAAATTTGAACACTACACATCTGATAAGTGGTTAATATACAATATATAAGGAACTCTTACAACTCACTGAAAAAATAAACCAAGGTTTCTTTAAAAGGGGCAAAAGGGGATCAGTGAGATAGCTCAGCAGTCTAAAGTCCCTGCTTAGGCAAGCTTAGGCAAATGCACAGGGAACATGGTTTGATCCCCAACACCACATGCCACACTAGCCCCACCCCCAGGGAAGGCTGAGCCAGCCACAAAGGGGGGGGGGAGAAAACTAGAACAGATATTTCTCCAAAGATATATATACAGTAGTCAACAGATGTACAAATTGATTTTCAACATCCTTAATCATCAGGGAAATACAAATGTAAGTTAAGATATCATCTATCACCCATTAAAATGGTCATAGGTAGAAGATAGATAGATAGATAGATAGATAGATAGATAGATAGATGATAAATGTTGAAAATGATTCAGATAAACTCAACCCCAATAGAAAGCAGTATAGAAGTACCTTAAAAAATTAAAAATATAACTTCTATATTGGGGCTGGGAGACAGCTTGGCAGTTTAAGTGCCTGCCTGGCAAGCACAAGGACCCAGGCCCACATGCTAGGCTGGCCCTGGAACCCCGGGTACAGTGGCACATGCCTGTAATCAAAGTGCTGGGGAGGCTGAGACAGTAGATTGCTACAACTCTGAGCTGTGTAATTAGACCCTGTACCAAATAAATAAATAAATAAATAAAAGATTAAAAAGGAATTTATTTTTAAAAAGAACTTTTACAGGATCCAAAATCTGGCTTTTAAGTATAAAGTTGATTTTTTTTAAAAAAAAAATTAACATCAGGATATCTGTATCACTATGTTCATTACAGTGTTATTCACAATTACTAAGATGTAGAAACAACTCGAGTGTACCTGGATGGATGAATGGATTAAGAAAATGTAATATATGCATATGATGGAATATCATTCAGCCTTTAGGAGAAAAAGAAATCTCACCATGTGTAGAAACATGGATGACCCTGATAATATTTTGCTAAGTAAAATAAGACAGTAAAAGAAAGACAGATACTATCTATGTGACTCCACTTACCTGAGGTATCTGGAGTTGGTAAATTCACTGAAGTAGAGAGGAGAATGGCTGTCAATGATTAGGGGAAGAGCGCAGGCCCAGCGTGTGAGTGACATGACCCGGGGCCCACGGATCCTGAATAGACTCAGAGCGTAGGCCAGGCAAGTGAGTGAGACCGCTCGGGGCCACCGGATCCTGAACAGACTCAGGCCTGAGTGAGTGAGAGGACCTGGGGTCGTGGGATCCTGAACTGACCCAGAGCGCAGGCCCAGTGTGTGAATGAAACCACTTAGGGCCCACTGGATCCTGAGTAGACCCAGAGCGCAGGCCCAGTGCGAAACCCTTCAGCAGAACTCCCGGCAAAGAGTCTAGAGGCAAGACCCACCCAGCTGATTCAGGAGCAAGAACATCTTGCCAGAGAGACACAAAGGGTTCAACTCCAATGGCTGCAGCAGAAAGAAGTGGA
>NDGM011068089.1:0-11970 GCA_002564305.1 Octomys mimax
TTGAACTCAGTCCCTTGTGCTTGCCAGGGAAGTGCTTATTCCACTGAGCCATCTCCCTGGCCCTTGCAGTGTATTTTTCAGAATGAGTTTCCTCCCTATGTTTCTATAGTTGATTCTTTACTTCAGATGCTATGAGTCCTGACAATTCTCTTTTTATTTCAGAAAATTCCCCTTTGAGTTCCTCTGTAACTTTCTGCTGTTGCTTTTTTACTATTGATGCTATTAATTCATACATTCGAGGTGAGCTAGTGTCCTCTGCACTTGTTCTGGGTGGGCACTGACTTTCCTCCATATGTTTCTGCATTTGATTCTCTTCTGCAGATGCTATTAACTGAGGGATTTCTTCTTTCATTTCCCATCTGAGTTCCTCTATACCTTTCTGCAGTTGTATCTTTATATCAGAAGCCATTCATTCATTGCTTTTAGCTGTGTGATTCCCAATTCATTCTGTGTTAGTGTCCTCTGCACTTGTTATGGGTGGCCTTGGGGTCTGAGATTTCATTTTGCTCCTTCTCATTGTCATTTTGCATAGCACTGTCTTCTGACCTTTGTTGTAGAGCTTTGGTGCCGTTATAAACTTAGCACCTACTGAAAATCAGGTGCAGATCTACAAAGTTTGGGTTTATCCAGTTGTGGCTGTCTTGGGTCTGGATGCTGTGCTCAGCTCCTTCCTGCTGCTGCCCTTGGTGGTAAACCTGTTGTGTCCCTCTGGTAAGATGTTCTCCTCCTGGATTAGCTGGTTGGCGTGGTCCCGTACTCTGTCTGCAGGGACTGCAGCTGCAGGGTTTTATTCCAGGCCTGTATGCCAGGCCAGAGCTGAGTCTGGCAGGGAATAGGTGGAGTAGAGAGGAGAGGAAGCTCTCCTACAGACTCACCGGGCCTGGAGTATTGCTGAATCTGGGGGTCCCCAGAACGCAGTAGACATTCTCACTTTGTGTGCGCGGTGGGGTTTTGCTGCATAGTTGTGTGGGTGTGGTCCCAATGGGGTGGAAGAGGGTCTTACCCATGGTGCACCTGGGTTTGGACCAGTAGGTACCGCTGTTGCATGGTAACCAGAAGCTCTCCCACGCACTCACTGCACCTGGGCTAGGACTGGATCTGGGGGTCCCCAGAGTGCGGCAGAAATTCTCACTGGGCAGGTGGCATGGGAAGGTGCTTCAGAGTGGTGAGGGGGTTGCAAGGTGGTGGAAGAGCGTCTCACCCACGCTACACCTGATTTTGGACTGGCAGGTCCCCTATAGTGGTCTATTTAAAGGAACAATTAATGCTTCAAATTTTTGACCAACTTTACATGTTTATATCTGGTAATATGAACAAGTATGTTGAAAATAACAACATGCAATATAATGACCATTGTTGAATTCCTAACATCTTGTTTTTTTAACTTCTGTATAATTTATAATGATTTTTTATTTTTAATTTTTTAAAGAGATTTATGATGTATATTATAAACCTTGCTCACAAATTTCCTTCCAAATTATCAACTATAGTTTAAGCATTTTAGTAACCATATTGATATAAAAATTAATTTTTATTTTCTAATGAAGGACAAGTAATCAATATATGTATAGACAAGAAATAAAAATTATTACTCCGTTGGTATGTAAATTTTTTTTTTGGTGGAACTGGGGATTGAACTCAGACCCTTGTGCTTTCCAGGGAAGCACCTATTCTACTGAGCCATCTCCCTGGCCCAGGTGTCTAATATTTACACTGAATGATGAATATACACGAAGAGCTGAACTAGTCTCTTAAAATATTAATTTAGGGCCAGCCAAATAGCTCAGAGGATTAAAGAGCCTGCAAAGAAGCACATGGGCTGGGGGTTTGATAACTGAGCCTGCTGTGTTGGCCCCGCCACCCGGGCCACACTGAGATGGAGAATGAGACTGGGCGTGGTGGCACACGCCTGTAATCCAGGCACTTGGTAAGCTGTAAACAGGAGACTCACTACGAGTCCAGTCTAGTAGTGAGACCCTGAAGACCCTTTAAACCCTTCCTTAAAATAGACTATATAAACACTAAGTTTAATTAATATGTAATTAATATATTAATTTAAAAGATTATTAACCTTGTTTTGTTCTGGAAATTGAACTCATGACGTCATGGTTGTGCCACTGAGCTATATTCTCAACCCTAACATTTTTCTTTTTTTAATGGGTGATCCTCCTAACTCTGTCCATTTTGGGATTATTTAGTGAGAAACTAGGTAGATATTTTAGATATATTAACTCACTAAATATCTATAGAGTTAAAATAATTCCACTTAAACGAAATGTGGTGACACTCTTGTCCATAATATAGATAAGATAAATAATAAAATTTCTTATCACAAAATGTCAAAAGTAATAGAACATATATTTAAAAAATTTACTTTAAATATATCAGTGGAAGATAACAAGGGGCGGGCGATATGGCTCAGTAGAATAAGAGCTTGCCCAGCAAGTGCAAGGGCATGAGTTCAATCCCTGGTTCTGAAAAGAGAGAGAGAGAGAGAGAGAGAGAGATAATTAAAAGAAAGATAATAAATAAAATTAAAGTCCAGAGGCCAAAAGTTATTCAGAAGCACAAAGTGAGAGAAATGTACAGGCTGAGTCTCACAGTTTGGGTTCACATGCTTCAGGGTCATGTGATAAAATACAGAAGACAAAGTAAGGATCTCAGGCAGGGGGAATCCTTCACAGCAAAACAGCAACGCACTAAAATTTTTTTATCTCTGTTGAGTAAAATAAAAGACATGAAAACATCACACTCTTTAATCTCACTGCTTGCAGGTAGATCTAAATATGTAAATTAAATTATTGTTATTAGAATAGGTAAAAATGAAATGGTAATTGTGTTTGCTTCACAAAAGAAAAAAAATTCTGTGTCCTTATGCAGATTTAATTCACTTGCAATGATTTAAATTGTGCTTATAGACTTAATAGAAGCAAGCAAAATCTACCCAGAGTTTTCATCCAGGACTAAAAAGTAAGAATAAAAGATATAGCTCATATCTTCTTAAAAAAAAACTACTCATGTTCTACTGAATAAGTCAATTAACATAAACAATAATAGAGCAAAAAGAAACAAGAGATCAAGAACCAAAACTCTGAATAAAAATTTCAAAGTCTATAAGGGTAACTAACTAACTAAATAAATAATCTTCTGAGAGAAAAAATACATATTTTTTAAATAAAACATTGACGTCATAGCTGCATATATAATCTCCTAGCAACTCTTCTTTTAAAATTTTGTATTTAATTTAAAGAGAAAAAGATAAAACAGCAATGAAATAGTTTTTCTAAAAACTCTTAAAATGAAAAATACTGTTAGTCAATATTTTTGGTAATACACTGAAATTAATATGGAAATATTTTAAAGTAGTCTATACTGAAACCAGATAAAAGTAAAGGCAGGGAATCAATAGACGAATGGAAGTGGAGGGAAGCGTTAAGAAGAAAATGAAACAAGGAATTACAATGTACTACATACACATAGAAACTCTCCACAAGAAATGCAAACATGTACTAAATGCAATAATGGAGAAAATAATCTGAAAATACATTGCTTTTACACAGTAATAACAAAAAATACCAGGTGGTAGGACTGAAGAGATGCCCCACTATCATAGCAAATGTATGGATATGTGATTTTTGAAATCTTCCCCAATCACATTCGAAATTTGCACACCAAGGATACTGATTGCTTAAAATATTTTGGTGTCATCTTTTCAATTCTTTCCTTTCTTTTTTGAATGAAATTTTCTTTTTTATATGAATGTTTAACCCAAATGAAATGAGACAAAATCAAAGCCAAATGACTTATGAAGGAAAGAAAAGCCATTATTTTTCGTAATCCAACTGTTAGATTTACAATACATTAAGGTTTCTTGTACATTTTTAAGACATATCGATAGTCTTCTCTGGTTTCAGTGTCATTGTTAGCTTTTGTTTATGTTCTCTAAGTACACACACACACAAAAAAAAAAAAACCAAAGCAGCAGGTATACCATAACTAGTGTCCTAAATGCAACTTGAATATCAGGCATAATGTATCCTGTGGTGTCATCTCTTTTCCAACAAATTTATTAAAAAATTACATTTTCAAATTTTGTGACTAAATTAACATGAGATACAGCATAGTTAACATATTATTAAGATTAAGTTGAACTTTAAATGTGGACCCACATAAACTAAACCAGCACTATAACTCATACCATATGTTTGGGCTTTAAATTCATCAGGGCGAGTCTAGAAATGGCCTTTTAAATCACATGTTTTAGACAGTGAATCACATAATAAAATTTCAATTCCAGCTTCATGTTTACATTTATCAATATATTATATAGGATAAAATTTCCCTGTAAAATTGAAAATTATACATATATGGTTTCTTTTCTATATGCAATGTCATTCTGTCACAGATGAAACCAAATTGATCTTGCTGAAATAAAATGCTATTTGCAAACATTATTTTAGAAAATTTTAAGTTGACATTTAATAGCTCTTTTCATTACCCACTTGTGTATTAAATTTAAACTAGTAAGTGAAAAATCATTAAAGTACTCTTATTTAGTTTCTAATTATTTTATATAATGAGTTTATATATATATGAATTATTTTAAAAATAAGTGTAGAATGAAATGAAAGAAGCCAAGTCTATAAAGCAATTTCACATACTATTTCTGCATTGTATATTTATTGTTTATGTATACTACATCATTAGTAGAAGAAAAACTAAGGCAAAGGTTATACAGCATGCCTAAATGTATAAAGTTCATAAACATTGAAGTCAGAATTTAGGCCCGCAATCTGGTCCCAGAAGCTGTTGCCCTCTCTGCAAATACATTTTTTAGTCATCTGAAACTGTTTTCTATAAGTAGATATTTGCATTTGAACTTCTAAGATCACTAATAAAATAAAGAACACCAGAATAATCCACCAGAAAAAAGTAATTCAAATAAAAATTTGTTAATATATTTGGAGTATTTCCTTTTTTTTCATAAAGAAAACAAAATAATGATAGGGAAAAAAACAACATTTGAAACGCTACACTAAATTTCACCAAAGTAATAGGAATTCAACAATGGTTGCTGGACTATTTCCTAAAGTATTTACAAATAAATTTTACCAAATGTTGCAAGAAAATATACAGTTCAAAATGTCAGAACATTTAATGAGATACACTAGAAACGAAAGCCTCATATAATACAGCAAATAATATATATCTTACTATATATTATTTATTTATCTATCTATATATTGATTGATTGATTGATTGATTGATGCAGTATCTCCCTAGTAGTGGAGACTCTGAATGATCTTTGTGTCTTAGCCTCTCCAGCACTGGGATTTCAGGTGTGCGCCATCAAGCCCAATTTCAAGAGTGGCACAGCATGCAGTACTGAGGATTGAATTTGGGGCCTTGCATTAGCCAGACAGGGGCTTCGACCACCGAGCTATATCCCTAGCCTGCTAACAATAATTTTGATGTAAAACTATATCCTATGATGTTCCAGCTATAGACTATATACATATTGACATTCAATTTTTTTTCTTTTTTTCTTTTTTTTTTTTGTGCAGGGTCTCACTTTGCAGCTTGAACTTGTAGTGATCCTTCTGTTTTCAGCCTCCCCAGCGATGGGATTACACACGCGCAACGCTAAATCCAGACTCCTTGCTGGTTCAGCACCGCCCTGGGCGGGGCAGGCACCACATGTCATGCTGGGGATGTGAGCCCTAGTTGCGGCGTTTGCCTAAGCAGGTGCTTGGTCCACTGGGCTATCTCACCAGCCCTAACATTCAATAAAATCTTGAGGCAAAATAATATACAATCTTGTTAAGAAAATTTTGGCAAGGGTTTTAATAGTGGGAAAAAAGGAAGCCAATATATTTTTTGTACATTGAAGAGAAAACTGTAACATTATGGAACAAAACCTATTAAAATACATATTGTTATAATAACTGAAAATTATTCCTGATAGGGAACAAGTCATAGTTACTTCCAGTCACTTTTATATACACAAAAGTAAAGAGTAATTAAAATAATTATGAGATGCTGTAAAACCTGTATAAAAATTTTTTTTAAATGGTAAAAATTTTAAACTGGTTAAAACTTAAAACACAGAGTATGAATTTTCATGAAAATTTAAAGATCTTTCATATATATATATATATATATATATATATATATATATATATATGAAAGCATATAAAATACTGGTCAATTCTTGGTAAAATATAACAATCCTCCCCAGATTTTCACAATTTCTCTAATTACATTTAATTCTTCACAGCATGTGAGAAAGAAATTGTTTGGAAACATATATTCACTGAGTCTTTTCAACTTGTTTGACTCGGTGTTCATAGCAATATCGACTTAGTTACTGTTCTCGTTGCTGAGACAAAATGCCCAACACCTAAAGATAAAGAGGAAATGTTTATTTGGCCCACAGTGTGTGGAGCTTCAAGTCCATAATTGCCTGGCTCCAAGGCAGAGAGGCAGCACAGAGAAGAAACAGTCTGTGGCATGGAAGGCAGAGGGCAGGAGGCAGCAAAAGCAATGAAGAACAAGCAAGCGTGACAGCCTTCTTTCTGGCCCTTATATTCCATCCAGCCGATGCTCTTAGGGTAGGCACCACTCACACTCTGTGTGCCTCCCCAGGATCCACACCCAGAATTATGCCAGACCCATTAGAGAATTAATTTAGTAGCCTCACTCCCTTGTTTGTTCTCTGCATCACATGCTTAATCCCAGGTCACACACTCTAGATCCAGTCATCTCTGTGTCTAGAGGTGACCACACCAGGCTTTGGGGTGCGGGGACACCTCCCACAATTTATGGCAAATGCCAGTTCTCTTATTCTCATATTTGTCTGTTTGTAGAACAATGCTTAACTAAATATTATCACTTGAAAAACAAATAGCAGTGGCAAACAAATTAGTCTGCAATCGACTTGTTTTTAATAATGCCATAGACTACTGATGACAGAAGTGTCCAAATAAGCCTTGGATGAACTTATGACTGTTATTTCCTTCTTCTGCTTCTCAAATTCCCCTTTTAATGAACATAGTGCTTCATAAAATTATAACACTTCAAGAAAATAAATTATAATCCTTTTTATCTCTATCATAGACAAAAATAAATATATCAACCAAGTTTTTCAAGTGGCAGCAAAAATTGATTAAATTCTAGCATTGTTCTATTATTATATCTTGTGCAAATCTCAATTAGAGAAAATATATTTTAAAATCATTTGGATGAAAATTGCTTAACTAATTTTAAAGGAGTACTTAGTTATTCCCTGGTTTTGTAAAATTTAATAAGTTAAGCTCTCTGAGATTCAAAAATGTAATCCAAGCATAGGTATTAGTGGATAGTGCCTTTGTGAAGTGATTAGCCTTATGTGAGTCTTCCTGACAACTTTATAAGAATAAAGGGGACGCCGGTACATTCACACATGTGCTTTCTGGATCTTGCCAGGAGATCTCAAGCCTGACTCAGACATTGCAGCAAGGAAACCATCACCAGATGCAGATCTTCTGACTCTGACAAGGGAGGGAAAACAATGCTGCTTCTTTCATTCCTATGAATTCTGCGGTGTTGTGATACTGGTAGATTAAAGGTAATCAAGTCGACTGCCTTATGTGTGAGAATGAAATCTAACAAGAACACTGAGCACAGTGGCTAGTGCAGAGCTGGCACTTCCTACATGAGAGTCTTTGACATCAGTTTGAGTATCCTGACTACAAAATGCCAGAATGGAATCCTACACTAAGACTACATATATGTGAGTGTTCACATATGAATACATAAATATCAAAGTATTTACTATATGTACCTAGGCTAAACAGAGATTTACACATTTTCATTGTAAAATAGCATTCACTAAATTCAAGAAATGATGCATTATACTGAATTTTCTATTATTCATCACCTCATTAGTCATCATCAAAAATTTTATGATTACATAGTTTCATGTTTATAAATGTGCTGTCATAATTCCTTAACTTCTTGAACACAAATTTGCCTCAAATCAGAATCAGATGAGAACATTCTACTTGAAATTGCATTAGCCTCACATCACCTGCTTTTAATAATTATCATCTTAATAAGCATATTACAAGTGGAGAATAACTTGGTACCTTTCCTTTGAGCAGGCAACCAATGAATTGCTAGCTCTGCCTCTCTTCTCTAGGACTGTTGCTCTTAAGAGCTGAGTTGCTTGTGAATACTTAGGGTGTGGCTCACAGACACGGGAACAGCCTTGTGAAATAAATAAAATTCAATATTCAGGCTGGGGATACAGCTCAGTGACACAAGTGTCTGCCAGGAAAATGCAAGGTCCTGAGTTTGATTCCTTGAAAGAGACAATGTTTTTCCATATGAAAACATAAAGTGCTTAAATTAAAATATCCAGGGAGATAGTTTCCTCTTGAGAATCCTATGAACATATTTTATTCCACAATATTTGCTCTTTTCCAAAGAATAATAAAGTACACATTTTACTTTTGTGTGTTCATATGTGTGGGTAATTTATATTACTTTTTGCCTCAGATTCATCAAAGTGTTATTTAAAAGTAATATTTGTATGTGTATATAGAGAGATTCAATTAGATGATATTTGGTTATGTATATACTTCATTAAATTTTCTGATTTCATGCTAATTACCATATCACTTCACACACTTTCTGCTTCTATTTGTAAAGAAAATTCCTAAGATCTTTGTACAAATGAAAACTATTAAATTTTAAATTTAATAATAAGTACTTTTAGCCAACATGTCTTTGTATAATTCTCTCAGTCTCTTTCTTGTGCACTTGTGATACTTGATATATGGTTTTCTGTAGCATTTATTCAGTGTATCTCTTAAGCACCCTCTTCTTTTTCTTCTTCCTGAAAAGAAATGGATTTTTTACAGCTGAGTTCCAAAGCATGCAAAACGCCATAAATACGAGTCATCCTTTGCCCTTGGAGAAGTGAAAAGGCTTGGGCAGATGTGTCTGGCATAAAAACGTATCTTCAAAATTCTAAACTTTCTTTACAAATCTTACAGAGTAGTGCATTGCATTAGAATGTACCTTCCCAGGATAGGTGAAATTCATAAAATACAGTTGTCAGTGGCACTCCAGTGCATGACTTCTGGTTC
The DNA here is from genome assembly GCA_002564305.1 of Octomys mimax. Classification (NCBI taxonomy): domain Eukaryota; kingdom Metazoa; phylum Chordata; class Mammalia; order Rodentia; family Octodontidae; genus Octomys; species Octomys mimax. The sequence goes on from NDGM011068089.1 coordinate 9,132, forward strand.
CTGGGAACTTGCATAGGAGATTCTAGAATATAATAATAAACTACTTCCAATCCTGTGCCTCTTTACACATTTTAATTGCATGGACTAAGAAAAAAAGAAGCTGTAGCTGTGCTGTAAGATTCATGGCCATGTGAAGCAGCATTCGCAATGAAAAAATATTTAGCTTCTGCTGTGGATGATATGTGTTACTCTGTGAATGACAGAAAAGGTTACCATAGACAACCAATGAAGTAGTCATTTTTTCTTCACTAAAATGACGTACCTGACATCTGCTAAATGAAAGAGGAGAAATTATTTTTGGCTCAAAATATCAATTTGCCCCATGGTCAGCTAGCTTCAAGGAAAAGGAAGTTTATAAAAACTGAGAGGAGAGATGTTCGACCCACAGCACCCACAAAGTGGATAGGGAGAGCTAGAGACAATGGAAGAGATGCAGCCCACAGCCACAGCCCCAGTGACTCACCCACTCCTACCGTGCTCCTCCTTCTTCAGCAAGGTAAACTGAAAATCAGGTATGGGTTAATGCTCTAAGGGGTACTGAGCTCCGATGACTTAACCACCTCCTCTAATACACATAAGAGAATTTCCAGAGCATCTTAGGTTTAAACTATGGCAACCACCTTTGTTTCCAAAGGATTAATAATCTACCTATATTTTGGTAAGAGAAAATATGAAAAGTTTATCAATAAGATAATAACATAAGGCTTAAAGTGCTCAGTTGTTAGTTGTATTGGTTTTACCTGGAAATCAGTTAAGACAGGTTGTCAGTTTCTACCCAAAGCAAGTCCTATTGGGGAACGCAGGGAAAGATTTCTGACTCTCACACCTGTGCTTTCAATGTTTAATCTGTATGTATTTTAGCCCTTCCCCATCACTCATTTTGTTTATATTTCTCATTAGTGAGACCAAATTCTTGACACTTAAAAGAGGATAGATTTATTTTGACTCACAGTTTGTGGACAGTTCAGTTCATAATCAGCTGCTTCCAAGGCCAGGTGGCATGGCAGAAGGGCATCACAGAGGAGATAAAATAACAGCTCACAGCATGGAAATTAGAAAGCAAGGGACAGTAATATCAACAAAAAGCAAGAGGTGACAGCAGATTTCTTTCCCTTATAGTATATTCAGGCTACAGGATCTTAGATTAGGTAGTATGCACACACAGGGTGGGCCTTCCCATAATCCACACCCAGGAATATGCCAAAGGAGCCAGGGATCTAATTTAGTAATCACACTCTCTTAATCCTTACATCACACTTAATTCTTGTACTACATACTCTAATTCCAGGCACCTCTGAAAAGCACTCATTAGGACTACATGACGTTTTGGTGGGATATCTAGACACAAGCCCTAACATGATACCTTACGTTTCTTTGATCTACTAACATACAAAGAGATTTATCAGGGGACTGTAGAGAATTTGAAATAATGAAAAACTAAACAAATAAAAAGACACTTGAATCAGCTTTGATCTTCCCTGAATGAGAGAATTAATTTCAACAAGTTACAATTATCTAATAAGATTGCCCTACAAGAGTCTCTAATGATGTAATTTATGCCTTGCTAGAGTTGCACAACTTATTTTTTCATGTTTTTAAAACTCACTGAAAAAAATTCCTCATGATTCATTGTATATCTGCTATAAATTAGTATAATTCAAAAAGACATAAAAACAATTTTTAATACCACAAATTAAGAATTAGCACCCACAAAATAAAAATACTTACATATGTATTTTAATCTATTTTCCTTTTGTCTTGGTTTCCATTCTCTCATTGCTAAGACAAAATACCTGATGCCAAGAATTGATGAAGGAAAGGTTTACCTGACTCACAATTTGTAGATGTTTCAGTCTATACTGCACTGGTTCCAAGGTAGAATGGGCCATTGCTGAGAACAGCCATTCATGGTGGTAGAAAACAGCTAAATCAACCTGAGCAAAAAGGGAGTAGTGAGTGCAAGCCTATTTCCCTCCCTCATTTTTTGCAGGCTACCCACCCCAGGGTGGGTGAGGCACTCATATCCATAATCCCAGCATTGGACCATGAATCAATTTTTTTTTTAAAAAAAAGGAAGAAACACACCACATAACTGGATAAGGCTTTGGAGGAAATCTAGATGCAAACCATAATATTATAGCCATGACCCCTAAAAGCTTATGTATACCCATTTCTGCAAAAGTCATTTTAGTCTCTCTCTAAGAGTCACCGAAGTCCTAACAGTTTCAGGATTGCTGCTAAAGTCCAAGTCCCAAATCTCCTCTTAGAAGTAAGACAAACTCTGAGATGTTAGCTTCTTTAAAATGAAAAGAAAGCTAAACACTTTAAACATTCAATGGCACAAGATAAACATTAGCATTGCAAAAGGTACAATCAGGGGGACAAAAAGGAATAGGACCAAAGCTAGTCCAAAATCCTATAGGACACCAGGTCCTGTACAGCTTTGTGGAACATCTGAAGCAGTCTATGGTAAGTTGTGAGCTCCAAATAGTACTTAGGAGAGAAGCTGTGCTCAATGCTTTCAGCTTTCTTTAGATGATCTACATGCCTGGGTTTTCCAAACTTCTGGGGTCTCCATCCGGCTTTGGCTTCATACTCATAGCTGTACACACTGCCCTCTCAGGGGCACACTGAATAACTTTCCAGGTCTGAAATCTAGGTGGAAGCCTTATTAATCTCAGAACTCTTGAATTTTGCATGTGCCTGAAACAAGTATCACAGGGATGCTGCCAAGGCCTTCTTTCAGCTGGAGGACTAGCAAGGCTTTCTTTTCTCTCATCAGTAGGGGTAAATTGTATCTGGATCTCCTAGCACTCTGAATCTAATTCTGAAGAACAAA
>NDGM011068093.1:0-12067 GCA_002564305.1 Octomys mimax
CTTCCTTCATTTTGAGTGTCGGGTATTTGTCCCAGCAACGAGTAAAAAGTAACTAAGACACCACCCAATAACCAATGAACTACCATTTTTGTAAAATTTTCTGCTTCTAATGGGTGTTATTCTTGTCTTTGTGGGATCTAGGGATTATCCTTCAATATGCTTTCATATGGTTCTTTCCACTGGTAGGTAGTATCCTCACAGGATTCTATGAGCATTAATCAGTTGAATAATCAGTTTAATCAGTTATTAATCTTAATCAGTTTATTTTTAAATAATTTCATACTAGGATATTTGTATTGTGTATTACACTGTGCATCATTTCTGTTTCTGCACCATTTTATAAACTCTCCAACATTTTTTTCCGCTTATTTATTTTTCTTCCAAGGCTCTATCAGAGAACTGTGCTGCATCTATACTCTTGGCCAAGTAAGGGCTTCTCTTCTTAGGGTGGTCGCCATCTCCTACTGAGCACAGCTTAAGAATGTGCTCACGTAGAGCAGTAAAGCAGAGGGACACACATGCAGAGTCAGGCCAGCCCAGTCAGCCCTGGCCATCAGCGGGGTGACATAGGTTCTTAATGTCAGTGGAAGATTATTTATTCTGTACATTAAAGTAAAATGTGTTTCAGTTTTGGATAGTTGCCGTGTATCAGAATCCTCGTGTTCTACTTTTACCATAACAAGGTTTTATCATAAACGTTTTACAATTAGCTGAATACTTCTTACATCTTTGGAGATTCTATAACTTTCTGTATGATTCTGACACAGGAAATTATGCTGATTTAAACCTGAAACTAAACCACCTTTCCATACTTTGTATGAATCACATTTATAAAGTTTTTTTTTAAATGTGTGTATTAATTTGCAATTCTTTTTTTCTCTGGATGCTTACATTTTATATTTGTGGGGCCTGTGTTAAAATTGACATTTCTTTTTTTTTTGTCAATTGTGTTTTCCTAGCTCCATAAAATTAGGAGGAGAAGACAAACTCTTCTGGTTTTGGAAGACTTTAAGACTGGTCTTGTTTCTTTTTTATTTATATATTGTAATGTATCTGTGTGTATGTATCATTTAAATAAATATATCAATATTATATGGATATATATTATAGAAAACATGCTTAGTAAAATTTCAATTATAGTTTTAATTTTTATATCAGGTTAGTCATTTTTATTTTTTTAATGTATTTAGTACAGGGTCTACAGGTTCTACAAGGTTTCACTACATAGATCCGACTCAGTGATCCTCCTGTTTTCAGCCTCCCAAGTGCTAGGATTACAGGTACACACCACCAAACCGAGTAGTCCTTTTTATTTTTATGTTTCATGTAAATTGTCAAATATAGCATCACAAAGTCTTTTTCACAGTACTATTCTTTTTATGTCCTTTAAATTTGCAGCAAACATACTGCTAGCCTCTCATTCCACTGTTTTTTGTTTGTTTGTTTGTTTGTTTGTTTGTTTGTTTTAAACAGGGTCTCACTATGTAGTTCAGGCTGGCCTTGTGCTCACTTTTGTAGCCTCAGGCTGGTCTCGAACTTGCAGAGATCTTGTGGGCTCAACATCCTGACTGCCTGGTTTATAGGCTCATGCCACTGCACCCAGTTCCAGGGTCACACTGTGGGTGCCTAGGTTTTCAGGGCTGAGACCGCATGGCATGTGGGGATAGGGATCAAACCCAGGTCCTTGTGTTTGCCAAGTAGTGCTTATGCCTCTGAGCTACCTCTCTGGCCCCTCCACTATTAGGCCACCTATTAATGTTTTCTTTCACTCTGGCTAATTATTCATTATTTGTATGGATGTTTTCAAAGAGTGAGTCTATTCTAATTTTCTCTGCAATGTTACTACTTCTATTTTATTGAGTTGTACTTTTTTCCTTTCTTTTTTTGTTTTTTGAGACAAGGTCTTTCTATGCAGCTCAAGCTGGGTTTGAGCTCACTTTCTAGCCAAGGCTGGTCTGAAACTCACAACACTCCTCCTGCCTTAGCCTCTTGAGTGTAAGCCTGCACCACTACACCTGGCCTTGACTTCTACTTTTAAGTTTGTTTCTTTCTTTTCCTTTTCATTGAGATAATTTCAGTGTTCTTCTTCTGAATCTTTAATCTTGGTATGGAAGTATATGCTCAGATTTATTTGTGCAAGACTATGGTTTTGCTATTTATTGTTACATCAATTTGTTGCTATCGGAGATCACACTTAGTGATAAAATTTATTGAAAATGATTGACATTAAATGATTGTACTTTTAAAAACATTTCTAGATGTAGTGATTTAGTCTTTATGTTTTTTCAATGAAGTTGAACAGTATTCAGTAATCCAATAAAATTGTAACTTTTTTTACTTTTTCTTAGCTTTGAGTTTTTTATTCATGTATTTTAAATGTTTGTAATACATTTGCTCATGTTAAGAACTATTAGCATCATGATAGCTATTTTTTCCTTGTAGCAGCCCTTGTTACTTCATGTAATGTTCTTTACATGGTTTTATTTGAAATGCTAATACAACTATTGTAGCCAATGATTTTTATTTATACGTCATTTCATCCTTTTTCTTTTAATCTATGTATATATTTACAATGAAGTATATAGAGTCCATAGATGGGTTAAATTTTTAAATCTTACCGACAATCTCTACAAAGTTTCATTAATTCCTTTTAAATAGTGTGATTAATTTTGTACTTCTTTCTATACAACTCTGATTCATTGTTTCTCCCAACTGTCTGTATGGTATTTTATTATTACAGCATCTTTGGAACATGGCACTCCTTATACATATTTATTTGTCTGGTGTTACTACTCCAGTAATCGAAATTTGAATTTTTAATCAAAAGAATCTAATTGAATTACTGTTAAATAATCTTATGCATAATGTAAGGAGCAGGCACAAACATTTTGATTTCTAGCATCTCATCCTGCGGTGTATTATCATCATGGATATTGTTCTATACAATTTATATTCTATGATATGTTATGGCATAATCAGTTTTCAAACCTATCAATAAGAAAAATGCTCTTTCAATTTTTCTACCTGTTTAGTACTTCTACATTAAATATAGCTTTTTTTACATTCCTGGGTGTTTATATGAAGTTTACCTCATTATTTTTAAACACATGCTGCTCATAAACTCTCCTATTTTTACCTTACATGGCTCAGATTTTTGAATATGTGTAATAATAGCTTTCCTCTAAAACTTTTAAGTACTGTCAGTTTTTCATGATTTCTGATGAATATTTAATAAGGATTATTATTTTTCCTATTTTCCATGTGATTATTTTTTTGTGGTGGTACCGGCAATTGAACTCAAGACCTTGTGCTTTCCAGGCAAGCACTTATTCTACTGAGCTATCTCACTGGCCCCGTCAACGTGATTTTAAGGATTGTCCTTATGTCAGATTTTGGGTTGACTTTATTATAACACAGATGTTGTTTTCATTATATTTGGTTTTTCCTGTGATTAAAAGAGAGCTATGATTTATTTTGTGATATAAATTTTGAAGACATACTCTCCTTTTAAATATTTTCTATCTTTATTTGATTCTAATATATATATTCTAATATATATATATATATATATATATGCATATATATGTTGTATATTCCCAAAATACTGAGATTCTTTACATTTTAAAGAATTATATTGCTATCATCAGTTTTCTTGTTAAACTTTTCTAGTTTCTACTGAATTGTCTTAATGCCAAAGATATTTTCTTTTATAATGTTCAATCTTTCATAAAATCAGCATGTGATTTTTCAAGTATTATATTATTTAATATATCTTTAATTTTTACTGTTGTGTTTTACTATGTAGTCAACTTCAGCAATGAGTATTCACAATAGGCAAATTTTTAAAGACATCTGCATATAAAATTCATAGGGAATGAAACCACTGGCAAAAATGAATTAAGCAACAAATTTTAGCATCATAACATCCCAGTGGCACTGAAAGCAAAATATGAATAACTCTAGGTAATATTGAGCTTCAGCATGAGAGGCTCTGTGAACTACACACCTTTACCTTTGCAATGAATTTGGCATATCTTCATTTGCTATTTCTTCCTTTTCCCTTTCTCCCATCTTTCTTTTTCTTCAAACAATGTCTTCCCACTTAACAATGTGATTTACATTTTGGACCTTATTTACTCGTTCAGTTTCTCACACCAAGACAATACACTTTTTACACAATACACTTTTTACACTCTTTTTTACACAAAAAGACCACGTCTTTTTTTTTTTTTTTTCCTATTCCGAGGTTGATGGGTATTTGGGTTGTTTACAAGATATTGCTATTATAGATTGTGCCTCTATGAACAAGAGTGCACATACATTTCTATGATATTATATTTTTAATCCCTCTCTGAAGATATACAGAAGGAAAATAGCTGGATCAAATGGGGCCTCTAATCCTAGTTTGTTGAGGAATCTCCATACTGATTTCTGCAGTGGTTGTACTAGTCTGTCTTTCAACCAACAGTGGAGAAGTGTTCCTTTTGCCCCTCAGCTCCTTTAGAATTTGTTATTGGTTGATTTGTTGATGATCGACTTTTTTTATAGAATACATGGACTCTATTGTTATAATTTGTGTATTTTGAATAACAAATACTGTCGAACTTTTTTATGTATTTATTTTCCCTTTGTACTTGTTCATCTGAGAAGTGTGTATTCATTTCAGATGTCCAGTTTTGGATTGAGTCTTTGAATTTGGGAAATCTGACATCTTTCAGTTCTTTATATGTTCTAGATGTGTCTTTGGTCTGAGTGTAAACCAGCTAAATGCTTTCTCTGTTCATTGTTTTTTCCCCCCTCTCTTGGTGATTTCTTTTTGTGTAAAATCTTTTTAATAAGAGATTCGAGTTTTGATTTCTTGAAGTATTTCTTGTGTAGTCTGGGTTCTGTTCATAAACTCTCTGCCTGTACCCGTGTGTTCAAGATTTCTGCCTACTTTTTCTTCTAGATTTAGTGTTTTTTGTTTTAATATTTAAATTTTTGTTCAATTTTGACCTTAGCTTAGTGTGTTGATAGACATAAGTCTAGTTTTAGTTTTCAGCATGTAGAAAGACAGTTTTTCCAGCACCATTTATTAATGAACATGAGCACGTTTGGTCCCTTTGTCCAAGGGAAGATGGCTGAATGTGTTTGGAGTTGTGTGTGTATCTTCTAATCTATTCTGCCAATCCTCAGGTTTGCTTTGATACTTCCCTTCCTTTTATGTTTTTTGCTTTAAATGTATTTGGTACAGGGTCTATAGGTTCTACATGGTCTCAATACACAGATCAGAGTCATGATCTTCCTTTTTTCATCCTCCCAAGTACTGGAATTACAGGCATGCACCACCATGCTTAGTCTTAATCACCATCTCAGTGTGCCCCAGGGATGGGGCCAGCACGGCAGGCCCAGGGATCACACCCCGGTCCCTACACTTTGCCTAAGCAGGTGCTTTAGTCCACTGAGCTATCTGGCCAGCTCATGTTTATACTTTTTCTTAGGGCACAGTTGAAATTACTTTTCTAGTTGTTGTATAGTAGGTCCAGGGAGGCTGCTTCAGCCTGTTTCCCTGTCAGCCCACCAGGGCGCCCCACAATTTTTTACATATTTACCCGGACAGAAATACTTTGCTTTACTTTGATATAAATGATGTTTTATGAATTCTAATCCCAATACTTTAAGAAAATTTCTGCGTAATATCTTAAATTTGTTATTTTCTTTGTAAGTTATTAACCTGTTTATTTCTCACATGTTTAGGATTGAGTAAAACGTAACCGTTAGTCAATGTTTTGTGTTACAAATGACATTATAGTTGCATCATAAGTTATTAACAATATCTAATTCATAATGGGGAAATGTATACATCAGCAGTACCAGTTTGCTTTTCTGTGCTTTATAGGAAGCCATTATGATAGCTTTCTGAAAATTCAAGATTGTACTCGTTTCAGTTACTTTTCTCTCCTTGCTGGGACAAAACACCTGACACCCAAAATTAAAAAGAAAAAGGTTTATTTAGTTTCACTTGCAGAAGATTCAGCCCATAATAGGTTGGCTTCAAAGCAGAATGGTACATAGCAGAAAGAAACAGTTCACAGCACCATAAGACAGCAAAAGCAACAAGGGCAAAAAGGGAAAGGGACAGAGACAAGCCTCTTTCTGTCCCTTATGCACCCTAAGGTGAGTGCAGCACTCACACCCTTAATTGCAGGTGAGGACTGTGAATCAATCACAAACCATAGATTCAGTAACCGCTGTAAAGACTGTGTGCCATGGGATTCAGAGGCTGTAAGGAACATCTGACAAAAACCATGACAGTAGTGCATAATTCTGTTTTGAAATTAGAGCATTTCATTTGGATTTTCTGCTTTGTACCTGTATACAGTTCCCGTGCTGGTTGACTTGTGTTCTGTTAGCAAATGTGACATCAGTTGTGAACTGATAAACAAAATGTCAAATTTCATATTCCACTTAGTTTGGGAGATGGGAACAGCAAGTCTGTTTATTATTATATTCTTCCTTCAGTTTATTACTATACAAATAAGGACCTAATGTCAGAGCTCCAGAATAAATGTATGAATGTCTAAATTGAAAGCATAATACTCTTACCATCTACAAGGGCATAAATTTTTAATGCCATATTTTTATCCAGGTTTTCCGCAAGTCTTTTACATTCCTGTAATCACCATGCAAAATCCATGCTATGGAAGATCTGTGAATGTTTTCAGTTTGGGTAGAGGACTGTGCAGATAGAATTGCATTTTAGCGTTTGCATTTCATGGCATCTTGTAGTGTTTCATCTGCTACAATTTACAACTTTGAAGGGCAGTGCCTGCATTCTGTCCAGTAGTTTTCACCCTTGCCAAGACCTTCAATATATTTTCAAACTAAGTTCTAACATCATTCCATTTTATTACATAGCTATTTAATGACATTTCAACTAGTCCAATACGTACACATATTGCTATTTTATTTGTCATCTGAATCAAACAGGTCTGTATTCCTTCTGGTATTGGATGATTTTTGCTTTATTTCATTGAATCTAGGCAATGTGCTAGATCCAACCTCCTTAAATTTTGTGTTTTCATTTGCTTCTAATCAAGCCTCTAGAAGATTTTAGGAAGCATTTTACACAAAGAACTCCATCAAATCACACCATAGGGATCCAGTTATTTAAATGCAGATTATATACTACAGTAACAAATGATTTTATTTACTATGTAATTGAAAGGGAAAATAAAAACAGAAAGCTGATGCATCAAATGATACTTGGTGAATATTTGAATATATTCAACATTTATTGATTATTTGAATGCTTAATTTTGACTTTTTAATTTTATTTCACTTTGATTTTTTGGGACAGGCTCTCACTACATAGTTCACATGATTTTGACTTTACTATGTGACTCAGGCTGTCCTCAAACTTAACTCAATACCGATGCCTCAGCCTCCCTAGTGCTGGGATTACAGGTGTGCTCCACTATGTCATCTGAAATTTATTTTGTAAAGTGCATACATACAAAAGTATATAAAGCCTATCTGATTGTGTATGCATGTGTCTATGTATATGTGTCTTAAATTTTTAAAATGAGTGTCATAAGAATTTTTGTTTTTACTATCAGGAAGTATGTCCCTGTGTGGATAATCTGAGAATGATCTTATGGTGATAATTGTTAGACCTAGGTAGTAAACCATATATGTTAATTATACTGTCTCTACTTTTAGCTGTATGAAAATATCATAAAATTAATTTTAAAGAAATGCTATTTACTGTTGTATAATAAGTACATTTCATATCAGCACTGAGGATAGTTTTCCAAGCATATAAAGGCAACTACTCTTAAAGAAAATTCTTAGTCATCAAAATGTATATTTTAGAGATACTTAATGAATAGAAATATACACTTTAAATATTCAACTTAAGGATGAATTTCATCCTAAATTTTCATCGCCTTCCAAATGACCTTCACCAACTAAATTAGTAACAGAATATCTATGCTTCAAGGGACTACAGAAGGAACAGAGAATGTCCCTGTTCTTTCTTACTTAGGGTTTTTTAACAACTCTTCCTAACAAGCATCTAAATTCTAAAAAAATATTCTCTCAAGAGATAGTTATAAAATATTTTCAGCATATTCAAAACAAGACTTTGCAAAGAAACTTCTAATCTGAGATGCTATGACTTTACTGTTGATTATATGATGGTCAATAACACTGTGGAACTCAGCAAATTATTTTTCTTTATGAAAGCCAAAGAAAGATATCCAATTTGCTTTTATGTGAATACTATGTAGATGTCGGCAATGCAAAGCTATTCAATTAAATGCAAGGATGAGAATCACCAATTTTGGCAGAAACACTTGGTGAGCTCTGCCTTAGGTAAGTGGGACATTTTAAATGGAACACGTTTTGGTATAGTAGTATAAAATGGATTTTGTATCCAGCTCACATACTGTGAACATTGAGTAATCTTTTATTACTTAAGTAGTATAGTTTTGTATTTATTGTTTAAAAGTATCTTTACTTCTTAAAGACATGCTTTTATCCATGTCTTGCAGACTATAAAAAAGCAAATATATTACATAGATGTTCTAATCAGAATACATTAGTCTAACTTATTATGTTTATAATTTTTATTAATTTTTTTGAGAATCAAACAGCAATGAGACATTTCAAAACCGATTAGTAGGACAGTTTCAATAATTGATACATTGCATATTGTTGTATTCATAGTAGTTGTTCATTGTAGAAGATGCAGACATGATATCTTGTCCAAACACTATTAATACAAATCTTTCTTCTCATTGAATAAAATATTTATAAGATTTTAAGTCTAATATTTTATTTGTCTATTCAACTAACTGTGTAATATATCACACTTTGGTTATCTGAGAAATTTTAGTTCTGTTGGGTGAAAAGGAAACAGATATGACTTTTATTGATCTTAGATTGACTGTTATTTTAACAATCTAGCTTGAGTTTTTCCTGAGACAGAAAGAGAACATAAGTAAATTAAACAATAATAAAAAAATTCTCTCTCAATGTCATCTGTCAATCAAGGAGATTGCTCCAATAACTTTTTAACCTTCAGGCAGATTTACGACTGCAATTTAAAATAAATGATGCCTGAGCAGAAATTTATAATCATTCTAATCAAATTGCTTATGAGCTACAAAATAGAATCAAGTAGCTTAATTGGAAGATAAATTAAGTGTACATTTTTATTCTATTTTGTCTCAGACACAGAAGTTGTTACCTGTATTTATCAGTTATGTTAGTAATGATATTTCTTGTGTCAATTTTTGTTTTGTTTCTTATGTTTTAGGAATTTAAAAGACATTGAAGTATAAAAAAAGATTATAAAGGAACACAAGTTTTTCTTTTTCTTTCTTTCTTTTTTTTTTTTTTTTGCAACATCCTGTTTTCTTTGAAGAGTAACAGCTGGAATCAAGACATCAGAATGGATTGTTACGTCTTCCTACATTTTGTGCTGGGAGTTCCTCTCCTGTGGCCTTGTCTTCAGGCTACAGAAAACTCTGAAACAGAGAAGGTTAAGCAACCAGTGGGATCTCACCTAAGAGTGAAGCGTGGCTGGGAATGGAAACAATTTTTTGTACCAGAGGAAATGAACACAACTAAGCATCTCATTGGACGGGTACTTATTTTCTAAGTGTTTTGCTATCACATAAATAGTGAAGGAAGTTTTAGTGCTTGATGAGTTCCTTTTTTTCTTAAAAAAGAAAACTTGAAAACCTCAAACACAAGCCTAAATTTTCAGATGTGGAAACACCTAAACTAATTAATGCAATTAAGAGGAATAGGAGAATTTCTGGTTCTGAAATTACACTTCATTATTTTTCTTTTGGGGGGAGAGGGGAGTAACACGGATCAAACTCAGTACCTTGCACTTACCAGGCAAGCACTTACTCCACTGAATGATATCCCCCCACCACTTCCGTATCCTTTGTAAGAGTGCTGTCTTCATTTATCAGTTTTGACAGTTTAATGCTATTTTTTTGGTAATTGGTCAAAGGAGCCATATGGAGTCTAATATTCAACAATGCTTAGTAAGTTTTTTCTGTTAAGTAGCTGTTAATCAACCCCTCATTCATTTTTAAAGAAGCAAATTAATACTGCATCATTTTATAGCAAAAGAGCTCCAGCCTAAATAGCTCATGTGATTAGAGAAGTTTAAGTACAAAGAATAATTATCTTCACTTTCAGAATAACATAGGTTAAGAAAGTTTTCTTAATGGGACAGGATATTTTATTTATTTTTTATGTTTCTGTTTTATATAATTATTTGGTTTTTCTTTAAACACAGGTAATTACAGTATTTTTTTTTTTTTTTTTGCTTTTCCATAAGGCTCTTTCTCTAGATGAACGAACTGAAATGGGTTTAACTACTAATTAACCAGCACTAAAATTTAATTGGGCCCAAAGGGCCAGGTACTCAGTACTTATTAACTGTCTTTTCTCGCACATTCAAGATTTCTGCAGTTAGTACAACGTCCAGAATCTGTGCAATTTCACTTATCTTATCAGCCAAATATACGAGCACATTCAACAAGAGGCTTAGCTCTTGGGCAAGCAGAATGCAAAACACTTGTTTGTGGGCGTGTGGGCGTGCCTGTTTCAAACAGCATTTCTCCTCGCATGTGATATTTTTAAGATTTCTGTGAGTAAAGCAGAGGCACAGATCACAAAAATGTGGTCACATTCAGTTCCCGACAGTCAACTCTGAGTCACACTACATTTGCGATGAGATCCCCAGGGTCAGTGCACAGGGTTACAAGCAGTAGCCAGTAAGTGTGACGGTGCAGCAGGGAAGTGCCCCAAGTGGCCGCAACAAATGTTGCCTCAGGTCAGCACACTTTCCAGTTGCTTTACGGTTTTCCTTCCTCCTACACCACTCTCCAATTTCCTTCTGTGACCTCGTGATTGATGCTGCCTGTCCTGTTCATTCTATAGAATATATTTTTGGCAGCCAGGTGTGGTAGTACACCTCTGCAATCCCTGCACGGTAGGGAGATGAAAAGGAGGAAGGACATCTTCAGGTCAACCAGGGCAATGCTGTGCCTTTTGTCTCAAAAAATAAAAATTGGCCAGAGATATATTGTGAAATCCCCACTACCAAAATGCTAGAACCTGAAAAATAATACTTATGGAAAACACCCAAATAGATCTTTTCCTCTAAGCAAATTCATTGGACTTAAATAACATACAGATAAGTAGTTTACAAAAAAGAAACTAATACTTAGGTGCACATAATTGAAAAGGTAGTAAAGATACAGAATAACTCATGTATCTAATAAAGCTTATTTACAATTCATTTGTTAAAACTGGTTAACAAGGAGTAAAATTAAGCAAAATTTCCTGTGATTCAGGTTTGCCAAGTTGAAAATAGCTACTTATTTGAGAAAAGGTCTTTTAAAGAGAAACATAGTAAATTTCACAGTGTTCTCTGTGCTAAAAAATGTGCTTAAAAAAATGCAATTTTGACATCCAGAGACAAGAATTAAGGCAAACTTTTCAAACATCCAGTTGATTTTGAAAATTATACCATAATTATACCTGTAACACTTTTATTTTGAAATATTACCTATCTTCATTTTAACGTTGAGTCAACTGTTTTCAAAATTTCTGGACACCATAACATAGGATATTTCTCTCACTTTATAGATAATCAGGATTATTAGTCTTTTACTTAAAAATATTGTGTTTATTTATTGAGAAAAAATTGCAATGTGACATCTTCAAAATAGGCTGGTAGGAGAGTTACAACAATTAATACTTTGCATATTGTTGTCTTTGTAGTAGTCATTCAAGGCACAAGATGCAGACATAATATTCTGTCCAAACACTATTAGTACAGATCTTTCTTTTTATTGAAATATGAGAAAGTGGCTATATATCTATCCTATTTGGTATATATAGATACAAAATTTTCCTTCATTTATATCACATTTTTTGTTCAGTTTTGACAGAGATGGGTATTCCATTGCTATCTAAATATTTTAAGTGTGTAAATTCAGCAAAATATTCCAATAGAGTCCAGTACTCCACAATAGTAGTGGGTTATCCACAGGAC
>NDGM011068158.1:0-30257 GCA_002564305.1 Octomys mimax
GTTCTACAATTTGTGATTAATTCATGATCCAAGGCTGGGATTACGGGTCTGAGTACTACTGGGATTATGGGTGTGAACATTGCTGGGATTATGAGTGTGAGTGGTACACCCAGCCTGTGGTGCATATCCTGAATGTAACATAAGAGAGACAGAGGGACAGACTTGTCCTCTGTAGCCATTTTGCTTTCTGCTCTTTGCTGCCACCTTGAAAGGTTGCTCTCTGCCATGTGCCACTCTGCCTTGGAGCCAGCTGAGTATGGGCTGAAACCTCCAGTAACTGTGAGCTAAATAAACCTTTCCTTCCTTCCCTTTGAGTGTTGGGTGTTTGACCCAGAAATGAGAGAAGAAAAACTCAGATGGGGGAGTATTTTAAGAAGATTCATTAATAATTCTTTTTAAAAGTGTAGAGATTCACCACATATTTTCATTACCTTTTGTATCTCTGTGTATGGTGAGCATGGCTGCTGAGTCACTGCTCCCTGTAGGCATCATGCACGCATGTAGTACACCTTCTGTTTCTCCCTACTTTAGCTTGGGCTCACTTTGCTTCCCTTCACATGCAGCCATTCTCTGGGGAGAGTTCCCTGAGGTTTCTTGGAAGATTTCACCTGTTTTGTCAAGAGTTTCCCTGCATAGGAAAACAATTCCCAGGAAAGCAAAATGGAAAATCAAAAATGACCCAGGTTAGGTAGGAAGAGAGGAGAATCTGAAGACAGGAATAATCTCCTATTTAGAAAATAAGAGATAGATTAGGAACAGAAGCCCTGGGAGGCAGGGAGAAACATGTAAAAAAGAAAGAGGGATGGCGTGTGTTTGGGGCAGGTCTGACCCTGGGCCACGAGGACACTGGGGTCTCTGACACACTCGAAACACTTGCAGTAGTAGAGCACTATGGTTCTTCCTTCTGTGTGTTCACCTATGGAGAACCTGCTTGGGGTGGGGGCTTAGGGAGGGCACAATTCATTGACAAAACAGGTAAAATCTTCCAAGAAACCATTTTTATTACAATTGTACAGAAAGCAAAAATCCTCTTATAGAACTTTCTTACATCCTTTTTTGTTCTTCCTGGAGATTTTCGGGGAAAGACCAACAACGCATGTTCTCCTAGCTATGAATTTTCCTCAGCTCCGCAGGGCTGGCTTTCCCACCCTTGAACTCTTTTCTACCCCAGAGGCCCTGACCCTTGCATAGCACCATGGTTACTTCTTGTCAGGGGGGGTTCTAGGCCTACAGGTAGCTCTATCCTATTGTCTTTCCCCAAGTTCTCTGATTCACTTTCAGGAATTTCACAATGGTCATTACTCTGTTCTGCAAAGATCAGGCCCTTGCGGTATCTCTTTGTACTCTGTTTCTTCCCCAGCATTTGGGACCAGAGTATGTTGAGTGTCACATAATTAAATTCAAGTCACTGTGTGGAAAATACTGAGGACAGAGAAATAAGCCCCAGGGGGCAAAGTCTTAGACCGGAAGGTAAAATGAAGAGCAGCCAAAAAGGACAGCAGGCGAGTTCAACCAGATGGTTGGCCATTTCCTGTCTTTCCAGCTTGCTGGGCTGGTCAGTGGAGGTGGTCATAGGACAGGAGAAGGAGCCTGGCTGGGATGAGAGGCCTGCCTTGCAGGCTCAGTGGGCGGCTCACCAGAAAGACCCTGGGGACCTAAAGGGCCTCTTCCAGCTCTTCCAGCTCAGTAATGGAGAGACCTCTCCTGCAGCTCTGACCTCAAGTGAGGCCAAGGAATAGTCAGGGTCCAGTGTGAGAAGGCCGGTGTGGGTGAGGGTATGGGTGTGTGTGACAGCATCTCTATGTGTGTGTGTGTGTGTGTATGACTGTGTGAGAGTGGATGAGTAGTGATCGAAATGTACAGCAATGTTTAAATTTTAAAAATTTATTACAGGAAAAGACACATGGCCCTTAATCCCCCTTAAAATTCTCCCCTTTCCTTCTGACATGTTCCCTGAGGCAGCTCTGGATGTCCTCTGTCATGAGTGCTTTTACGAGGTGTGAGCACAAGCACAGCGGAGGCCGCTGCTGAGTGCCATCCAGCAGAAGGCAGCCTCCTGAGAACACAAGGCTGTGTCCTCATCAACCTCACTCGCCAGTTCTAACTGTTTCCCAAGTCGAGAGGCCCATGAAAGGCAAATGTGCTGAATCAATCCAGATGCAGAGGCTGCCAGGATGTCACTCTCCTGAAACAAGACTGCCACAGCTCCTGCCCAAGGAAGTAGCAAGAATGATGGCATCAGTGTGATGCAAACGAGGGAGGTTCATGACACTGGGTCCTACTGTAAAATGCTTAGAATGTGATCATGGACTGTAGCTTTCAGTGATACCTCACACGAGTGGGAGATGAGATGTGGGCAGGAAGCTTCATGTGAGTGTGTGTGCTGGAGGTGAGGGCATTTCAGAGTGCAAGAAACCATGTACAGGATGACAGTGTGGCTGGCTCTGTGATGGCTGACCTTTGTGTGTCTGACTATGTCCACGTGAGCTGAGGAAGTTGTAACTTGGGAGAGGCCCACACGCTCTGGGTCTGGCTCACCTGTCCACCCATCCATGGAGAAGGAACAGAAAGCCACCTGTGCAGCTGCTGCCACAGGGGCTGTGTGCAGGAAGTCACATACTATCTGCTTGGTAAGGGTGAATTTAAATTGGCTTGTGAAACTCTTTCAAATACAAGGCTGGGTCCATATCACTGGTACAGGTTCTTACAAACAACCTATATGCATCTGCATTAGAATGACCAGAGATGCCGAACAAATCCATATTCCTCACTGTCTGCCCCAGGTCCAGAAGACACTGCTACTGCTGCTCAAGATCTCCAGGGATGCAGGAAGGAGGCTCATTTTAAGCCCTGAACCCTTTAATTTTACTTCAAGTAAAATATAGACATTTGTTTTGTACCTAGACTGCCTGTACTTAGTGAATAAAGATGTGGGAATCCTGCCTAAATTTAATAAACAACAGCTTTTTAGTAAAAATATGTTATTGTCCAGGACATAATTATACTGAAAACTGCTCACCTGCTGATTCAGCTTTCAACATCACTAGCTAAAATCACGTTTCTATTCTCATTTTCTTCCTCCATCCTTTCCCATCAAGGTTTACTTAGGAGCCAATTCCAGACCACTGTGTCAGAAATATATAATCTCACTAATAGTACCATTATCACACCTGAAAAGCTTAACGCCAACTCCTAAGTACCATCCTGCACTTAGGGTTAAGTTTCCTCCAGCGGCTCCTGAGATGGAGCTTTTGCAGTCAGCCTTGCTGACTACGGAGTCTCTCCTCTGTAGTCTGTTGTGTGAATGGGCCAATTTTTTTTTTAGTTGTAGCCATTTGATCTTTTGCTTTCTCTTAGATTTTGCAGCCAGCTGTGGTCATTACTCTGACCCTTGGACCCATGTCTCACGTTGGTAGTTGGATCTCCAGGCTTCATTAAGTTCCAGTTTTTATCAAAAATATAAGGAAAAAAGGTGTGTTCTTCTAGGACGGGCACACATGCCTGGCTGTCTCCTCAGTGATAGTCTCTTTGTGCCCCAGGTGACATTGGGAATAAGGCTCCTTGCTCATTTCCATCCTGCTCTGAAGCTCACAGAGCCACTGGCTCTGTCTGTCATTGTGTTAATGTGAAAATCCACCACTGAGGCGACCAACCGTGTCTCCGTCACATTTCTTGAGGCAGGCCTCCTGGTGTGAAGAGCTCTCCCATCTGTCCTGCTCCTGTAGCTTAGAATTGGGATTCTTCAGCAGATTGTCATCTTGGTCTGTAATCTGATGTTGTGCCTTTGGATGGATTCCTCTCCCAAAGAGCAAGGGCTTCCTTTTAGTTTAGCCTTCTGCTCTATGCAAATGCCCAGCTATGCTAGCACTCCGCTGATACTCAGTGGTGAAAGCTAATGAGTTCTCCTCAGCTTATTGAGTAATGACCACAGAGCCCATGTGCTGCTGTTGGCTTGGCCTGAGGACAAAACTGCCAGACAAGCCACAGTGGAACCTTATCTTGACTGTGACCCAAGAAAGAGAAGAAACGAGGTCAGGCGGAAATGGCGTGAGTGGGACTTGAGATAAGGTATGGCTGAGGAGCAAATGAAAGAGGAATGAAATGAGACAGTTATCCAGAAGCTTGCTGGTCTGTTTATATGTGTGGGAAAAATGCAGCCGGTGGAGTCAGCAGGGCAACACTCTGACTGAAAACCAACGTCATTTCTTCAGTGTGAGTGACAAGGACACAGCTGTATCTGCAGGCAGAAGGCCTCTTCACCTCCCTCCGGCACCTTTGAGTTGTTAGTTGTGTACCTCTGGGAAGCTCCCTGAGGAAGGCCAGTCATCCTCATGGGTGGATGGCTGCTCACTACCGAGAACAGGTGGAACAACATGCCTGTGTTTTGTGTCTGACTGCGAAGGTCACGGTCAGCTGGATCCAGGGCAGCTCTGGACAACAGAAATTTTATAAAACATGCACAAAAGGGTGATACAGCTGGGAGAATGGAGACAACTAGAGCTTTGGCTGTGTGTGCTATGCCTGCTTGGCTGGCTTGTATGCTGTTAGGTTTATGTGTAGATGTCACCTAAGATCTCATGCAGGCATGGGGCAGGCTTCTAGAGTTCATGATTGCCTCATGCTTCAGTCCTGGGATTGTGAGTACGGGTGCTATACCCACTCAGGGGTGGGTAATTTGCATATGATATAAGGGAGGGACAGAGGTTTGCTCCTGCTGCTCTTCTCTCTTCGCTCTTGCTGCCCTTGCTGTTTTCCACAGCCATGAACTGCTGCCCTTTGTCATGTGCTTCTCTGCCTTGGAGTCAGCCAAGTATGGACTGAAACCTCCACAAACTGAGCTAAGTAAACCTTTCCTTCCTTAATTTCATGTGTCAGATATTTTGTCCCAGCAATGATAAAAAGTAACCAAGATATATACTCTCTTTTCTCCCTCCCAGCCAGACTGCTGATGGAGTTTCCCCATTTACTGACTCAAACCTGCAGGGAGCAGCATGCTGCATCTTGATTGGGAGTGACCCAGGGAGGAGGAGGTGAGCTGAGTGGGCACAGACACGCTTAGTGAGTGGCTGCTCATGGCCACTGGCTCTGGACAATGGCGCTTCTGGGAGGGGTTCTGGGTAGGGTGCCTGGTAGGCAGGGGCTGCACAGGGCACCTCATTAGAGTGCTAGCTAGGACTTTTGTGCTTTTCTGTCTTCTAAATTAGACTTGGAGAACAGAAGGATGAATACAAGCACCCAGGGCTGCTTTCTCACACAACAGACAATGGCGTGAATGGTGGAAATTCCAACCGAGGTCTGCGACCAGCCTTTAACAACAAAGAAATGGCTAGAATTTGGGAAGCCGTCCTAACTGTCAATTAATGGCTCATGAATAGGAGACAGCAGGTGACCTTTAACATACTAGTTCCCATTCTACTTTGCCTTCATCTTTAAAAAAATCTCCCAAACAGGAGCTTTGATGTGTGTGATAGGGTTTTTTTTGTTTTTTTTCCAAAGAAGAAAATGTAGCAGGAGGAGTAGCTCATTTCACCTTTGTCCTGCTCTACAGAAGTGTCATCCCCTTAAAGTGCTTTCTGTCTCCATGAGGGCCCTGACCTTCGGAAGCAGGTCTGGAAGTTCTCTTTCATGAGTGTCTTCAGTTGTGCTGTGGAAGTCCACCAATCCCAAACATTGACTTTTTATGGTCAGTTTGACTTTAGGGAATAGCCAGCAGTCTCACAGTGTCAGCTGCGGTGAATAAAGTGGAGGAGGACACATGCGAATGTTATTCCGGTGCTTCCCGTCCACTGGGTGGCCCTCAGCAGCAGCATTTGCTGTATTCCTGACCAGACCGTATAAAGACAACAATCAGAGGAACTGCTTCAGAAGTGGTAAGAATAATGGGGTAGGTGTATTTGAAGTGCCGGAGAATATTTTGAGGAAGGTAAATGCCAGGTGTCTTTTATTATAATAAAATTTTAAATTTAAACATTCATTATATAATTGGATCCCACTGTGTACATATCATTGGGCACACAACCATATGGCAGCTCTTACCTGCAAAGAAGCCTAGAAAATATTGTTTTTATGTAATGAGCAAGTTGATGCACTGTCAAGCCCTGTAAGAGAAGAGTCTGTGACTGAGGAAGAGAGGGGGAGAGATGCTAAGAGGTGCAACTGGATTTTTGCCCACATAGGAAAACCCTGCTGAGGACTCTCAGAGAATTGGGCTGCAGACATTGGGGGTATCATGTCCCTTCCACCAGCCATGAAAGCAGCCTGGAGCTGCAGGGTTCAGGAGAGCCAGACTCAGAGAAACAGAAGCATGGAGACTGGTTTTCCCAGGTAGAAGAGGGAAACAAGCACCTTCATCTCCCTTCTCCTCTGTCTTGAGAATGACTCGTGATGTGAAGTCAGCAACAAAAAAACAAGTGAACACAGAGCTGACACAAACTACATGCCCATCTACAGACTGGCAGAGTGTCAGGAAACAAGTAGCCCTACAAAGCCCGGGGCAGCTAGTGCCGGGAAATATGGAAAGTGATAGTTTTCAAACCAACATACAAGCAGACAAACTTCGATTAGACAAGAATAATGCTAAGGTGTAATTCACACGCCAAATACCTTCACGTCTTGGGTGTGGATGCGGAAGACAGGTTTTGTAGACTGAGCTTCTTGGAGGCTTCCAGTGTTCATTAGGTAGTCTATGCTCAGACATAGAGCATCTATGTACAACTATTTTTGCTAACACTCAGAATGTAACTTCATAATAGGACAGCTGTGTGGAGTTTGCATGCTACTTGAAGTACTGCAGAGCTTGGGCTGAGGGACAATAGCATATGGGTGCCTATTTCATTACCTGGGAGAGGTGATAGTTTGGAGAGGTAGAAGTGTTCAATGAGTCCCACATTTGAGTGGGTGTGTGTCCTGGATTCTCTGACCCCCAACAGCATCATCTCCACCATGGTGAGCTTAAGCCCTAAGCAGGATGTGCTGTACTTGGCAGAAAGGATACTGAAACAAATACACTTGGAAATTAAGCCAATAAATAATGTTTTCTTCCTCATCCCAGTTTTTCCTTCCATTGAATTGATTTTTCCCTTTCACAGTATCTGCTGTACCTTTAAGTTTTTATTTATTCTTTCTAGGTGCTTATGCTAGCAAGACAATGCGTTGTTTGCACACGCAGGTCTCATTTATTTCACTTACCAGTGTGGTTTCTGGCTGCATCCACTTACCTATGAGGAAAATGACCAAAGAAAGAAGAGAGGAAGATGTATTTATCTATATATACAGGCTAGCTTAGATAACTGTACCGCTGATTTCTGCTGGTCTATGAAAAGTAACAGTCAATGCTCACATTTTTTTCTTTATTTTCTCCAATTTTTCATGTTTGCATCTGGTAACCTAAACAACTAATTTGAAGATAATATTATATAATATGACAACCTTTGTCAAATTCCTATTATTTTGTTTAGTGAAATTCTGTATTGTTTCTCATTTTTTTCTTTTTTACCATTTTGTATGCTCTTTAAAAATAAAAACAAATAATAAATAATGATAAAAGAATAACTACTATAAGTTTTTTTTCTCACTCCTGGATCCTTCTGAAGACAAAAGAAATAAAAAGTACTACATCAGCTGAAATTGAGAACATAAACCCTATGGCTTGTGGGTAACCCAGAGGGCAAGCAGCAAGAGTGCTGTCACCCGGGCTGAGGAGCAAGTGGAGGGTGCTGACTTGGCTCACCTGTCCCAGATCACAGGTTCCTAGGCATCCTGGCCATGCCCCTTAGGACTCCTTGCTATCCCTGATGCTGGTGGGCCCACGAGGTGGGAATAGACCAGGCAATGACAAGGACAAAGAGGACACTGGGGCTGTCCTGGCACAGCTAGCCGCATGTCTACCCCAAGTATTTCCAACTTCCCTTTCTGAAATTTCATCTTCATTTGTTTGGTTTAATAAAAGGCCTTCTTTTGCCAGAATTTGGGATAAGGGAGAGGGACCACCTGTCTGTGCTCTGGGGTCTTTATCAACCTCCTAAAGCTTCCTTCTAGGCTACACTGACTGGGTATTAATTTTCAGGAATGGACCTACATCTGGCTGTGCTTGCTATCTCTCTCTTTTTACCTTTTGATTAGACCTCCCTCTCGTGGGGCCAAACATGCCTTTGGAAAGTCCAGAGAAACCCTGTGTTTCCTGTTACTTTTTTATCGACCCGCATGATGTTGGCTGTGTCATTGTAGAAACATGGATGGACAGCATTTGATCTCAGCCCACACTGAAGAGGAAAGATACAGTATTTTTGAAAGCATGACATTTGTGGTGAGTTTCTAGTTTTCCTCTCCCAGCTGACAGGTAGAGTTTAAATCCGGTGCACATGTATTTTAAAGGCAAATACATGAAGCCTAATTGCAGAGAAAAATCATGATGGATCTGTAGTGGAGACTCCATCCAAAGTTAGCAAATACTAATTTTCAAATCAAGGAAGAATTCGTATGTAATTAGTTGATACACGCATACCAGGGCTTTCTTTTGTCTTCTTAATAACTGTAGTCAAGTGTCACTTAACATTATGGGTACATTAGAAGAAATGTGTCACTGTGCCAATATGATAAACCACTCACACAAACCACGGTGCTACGGTCTAATATACATGTAAGCTGTATGGCTCGCCTATTGCTCCTAGAGCCACAGTGAATAAACTAAAGATTAAACCAGCCATGAAGAAAACAGCAATTGAGATATGCTGCATAGGGAGGATGTGTGGAGCTGCTGCTGGCAGAGTGCAGCCTACAGAACACTTATTTTTTATAAGTAGAAGGGCATACCCTAAACTAATGACAAAAATAGTACAGTAAATGCATCCACTAATAGCATAGTTGTTTATTACCTTGATCTAGCATGAAAATAGTACATAGTTGATATGCTACACTTTCACTATACAGTGTTGATTCCAGTTGGGGTTGTTACTGGATGATGTGGCCAATGGGGGAATATCATTTCAGGGCATCTTCTGTGAGATGCTAATCATTTGAGCAAGAGAAAGAGTTGACTTTCAGTGGAGAGGGGGCACACAGGACCAAGGTGACCTTCAATATGAGCAGGAAAAGCAGCAGTGTGTGTCCTGAGTGCACTGCTGATCCCATCAAGGAGGAAAAACCTCTATCTGTCATGAAGAAACATCCTGCCTTCATGTCTCAGTCTCTGTAAAAGCATCGGAGACATGAGAGACAGGGAAAGGGTGAGGATTATTCAGGAATGAAGGGCCTTGAAAAAACTATGCCAGCCACATGCCAAGGGTGGTGCTGGGGGGTTCTCGGGCCCAATGTGAAATGAAGACCGTCTTTGGAAAGTTGGCAAAATCTGTATGGTGATTATAGCTTGAATGCAATGTTGTATCACGTTGATTTCTTGATAGGAGAGTTTTACAGTCTTTGCGTAGAAGATGTCTTCGGGGAAGGCAATGAAATTTAAGCATGCTTGCAACTTGCTTACAAATGGTTCCCCAAAAGACTAGTGATTTATTATTACAGATAGATGTAGAAAGAGTTGTAATGGAGAAAACATAAATTTAAACCACTACAAGTGGCACTGGAATTTTTAAAAATATTGTCATGGCAACTTATCTGTAAATTTGGTTCCTTATAAAACAGATCATTAAAAAGAAAGTAGAGAAATTCTAGAATAAATAGTACCCTAATAGCATGAGTTACTGAGCTTTCTACACAAGTGGGTCAAAAATTTTAATTAGCCATTAGCATAATCTATTCTCTTGAGTTAATTAGAGTGGAAACAGCCAACAAATGGAAGTGAGAGTTATTCAGTTTTAAATTAGTGTCACAATGACACAGAACTCTCACTCATGGGCAAAGCACTGCTTATTCTCTAGGAATTTCCCAGGGAGGGCTGAAGATTCCAGCTCTTTCTTTATTTTCTTCTTTCAAAAATTTAAAATAAGCTTCTTTCATTTTGAAGGTCCTTATAGAAATATTCAATAATATTGAAAAATGAGGAAAAAAACCCCCACAACAACAAGCAAAGAAAACCTAACAGCTATAACTGTTATTAATATTTTGGTTCATTTCTTATATTTTTTTAAAAAGACAAAAATGTTGAGATTAGTTTAGTGTAATTCAGCTAGTACTTTCATTCTGTGTTTTCTCCAGTTGCATCAGCATTTCCACTTGCTGACATGGATTGAAACTCTCTTTTGTATTTTTTTTTTTTTTAATTTTTCCTTTAAAAAAAAGCCAAGTCAAAGCTAACAACCTCAATAGTAGCAATGGCAACAAAACAAACAAGACATTCCCTGTGTAACTTCAACTTTTTTCCGAGACTCAGTGGAAGTTCTTTCATGTAGCTCTGTAGTTAAATGTATACTTGGCTTTGTTTTGTGTTTCTCCTTTCATGGACAAAATAAATAGATGACCTAGCATGAGAAAAAAAAAAGGAGGGGAATGTGAAAATCCAAAAACTTATCACTACAGAATTAGGAAAGCCAACTGCTTCTAGGTCACAAGCAATGGAATTTG
This sequence comes from Octomys mimax, assembly GCA_002564305.1. Taxonomy (NCBI): domain Eukaryota; kingdom Metazoa; phylum Chordata; class Mammalia; order Rodentia; family Octodontidae; genus Octomys; species Octomys mimax. The sequence continues at coordinate 10,516 of NDGM011068158.1, forward strand.
AAAAGAATTTGCTGAACAGCAACAGCCCAGTAAACCTTCTCCAGTAAATAAGAATGATCAATGTGAGGGTATATCCTTCCCACACAGGCCCAAGAGTACCCAGAGAATTGATGGGAGGGATGAGAATAAAGGAGAAGCAATAAATAAGGTATAATTCATACTCAAGGAAATCTCCAATGCCATGACAAACCACAAGCATTGTTATGGTAATAGTTCAGAAACCGGTTAGGTTTTGAGAAGATCAAGTTCTCAAGCTACCATGGACAGGAATAATCAGCACAAGGAAAGTGTTGACTGTTTGAGATTCAAAGACAGTGCTCCAGCCTTTGTGGTCAGTTGTATTTCCCAAAGTATTCACGGCACTGGCTATCATCTTCCTATGCTCTTTTACAGTATGACCAATGCTCTTCTCATCAAGGAACCAGGCACAGGATGCTCTTCTTGCTTGGCTGTGGGCAACTGAAATCTGTGATGGGACTGTTTTTTTCCATGCCTAGCTAATAAAGAGTGGTGAGTCTTCTGGTCATCATGGGTTGCTCCTCCTGAAGCCCAGTCACCATGCTGTGGAGAAGCTTGGAGAAGCCCATGTAGGCAGGACCACATCTCCTGGCTCTTAGCTCTGCATGAACTGCAAGATGAACCCATTCTTAAATCGCTAGCTGCATGAGTGAGTCCTCTGGGAAGAGAGTCCTTCAGTTCTGGGGACACTAGTGAGCCTTGTCCAAATTTCAGATATGAGCTAAAGAAAGAAGTTTTGTTTTTCAAATCATTACATTTTAGGAAATGGTTCTTCACAGTCATAGATGACCAGAACAACTACAAGAGCAAGAAGCAAGCTTCAAAGTCTGCATATTCCCAAAGAGGGATATACACGCTCCTCTCCTAGCCGTGTTTCATATTGGTTGATAAGACAGACAGAGAGCGTCTCTTAGATGGTGGATGCACAGTCAAAGAATGTAATGGAACCTATTGTGTCCAGTGGAGCTCATTAGAATGTTGAACCCATAATGGCAAGGTATCTCTACTCCTCCCTTTCCTGGTTTATACACCACATGTACAGCCCTGCTCCACTGCTGTTCATAGGATCTGTAAGGAGTGGGTGCCTTATTTCTTTTAGTCTACAGTGAGATTTCCCAACTCAGCGCCCCCTGGGAGTGGGGCTGGCATGGCAGGCCTGGAGATTGAACCCCCAGCCCCTGCCCTGCTTGCAAGCACTTTAATCCGCTGAGCTATTTGCTCCCACTGCTCGTGTAATATGAGGTCTTTCCCACTCCATCACCCATGCATGGAGCATATTTATACCACTAAGGAATCTGCATGAGATGTTATCCGGTCTCTGCATTCAGGTCAAAGGCCTGGGGGTTCAATTACCGGGCCTGCCATGCTGGCCCACCTCCAGGGGGCGCTGAGATGGCAATTGAGACTGGGCATGGTGGTGCACCCCTGTAATTCCAGCTCATGGGAGGCTGTAAGCAGACGGATCACTATGAGTCCCATCTGGTCCTGAAGGAGAAGGCCATGCTTTCCCTAGACCTTGTGGACTCTAACCTGAATGCAGAGACCAGATGACATCTCATGCAGATTCCTTAGTGGTATAAATATGTTCCATGCATGGGTGATGGAGTGGGAAAGACCTCATATTACATGAGTAGTGGGAGCAAATAGCTCAGGGGATTAAAGTGCTTGCAAGCAGGTGCAGGGGCTAGGGGCTCAATCTCCGGGCCTGCCATGCCGGCCCCACCCCCAGGGGGAGCTGAGATGGCAATTGAGATTGGGCATGGTGGTGCACTCCTATAATCCCATCTCATGGAAGGCTATAAGCAGGCGGATCACTGAGTCTGATCTAGTAGTGAGACCCTGAACACTCTGTAGACCCTTCCCTAAAAATACAAAAAGAAAGCATACATGACCAGTAGGGTAGGATTCATAGAGATTACTAGACTCTTGAAGTTAGATTGATTACGTGACTAATTTCTTGCCTAGGGACCAGGGCAGCTCATTCTTCCTGCAGGTCTGGTCCTTGAAATGTGTTACATTACTTCCATGTTTTATCTTTTTCTTTTGTCCCCAGGGCTGAAGGCAAAACCCCTATGATGGTTGAGTCACTCAACCAGAAAAAGAAAAAGCCCAACTCAGGCAGAACCTGTATAGAACGTGCTTCACATTAGATAAACAGTAAACAAATATGAACCTATTTCATGTTAAACCACTAAGATTTGAAGTTCCGTATTGTACCATGTAAAGTTAGTCTAATGCAATAGGCAGAAAACAGGAATAGATGTATTTTTTAAAGCCTATACAGTTGATAAAAATGGAAAGAAGGCCAGCAAAATGCAAATCAAAATATCCCATTTTCCACCTATCTGCTTGGCAAAAGGAAGTCCATTAATACCAAGAAAAAATAGAAACTGTTCAATATTGGGAGTGTTGGGGGTCAGAATTTAGAAACCAGAAATCAGTGTAAGTCTTTTAAGTAGAAGGAGATTTCTTACAGATAAGGAAGCACTGCAGAACCAGGGAAAGACCACCTTCCCAGGAATGTCCCTGGAACACACACAGCTCTGCTGGAGTGCTGCCACCTTAGCCACTGGAGGCAGGAAATCAGACAGCTGTCGTGTGAAGCATGTCCTTGTCTCAGAGGCAAGGGAGCTGCAACAGGATGACCATGACTTCACTGAAGATAGACCTAGGTAGCAGGGGGAGTTTTCAAGAGCAGCAGGGGGATGGTCTTCTTCTAATTCCCACCAAGGGGAGCAATTTTCCAGTAAGATTACACATGAAGAAACATATAACCTGTGTGCTTGTTGAACTTGGTATTCTGCCCATTGAGGGCACTACATCATCAAATGGGTTGACCCGCTGGTATGTTCACAGCTAAAGAGGTTATTAGGACATGTGGGACAGGTGGAGGAAGCAGATATGGTGGCATGACTTTAGGGACTATACTTGGTCCCTGGACACTCTTCTTGGGCTCCTCTCCTCTCTGGTGCAGGAATTCCACCAGCTACGCAGCTTTCCTCCACCATGTCCTTCTGTCATGCTGTTCCTTCCTAGGAGCCAGCTGACTGTTGACTGAAACCTCTGAAACAACTCTCCTCCTTTAGATTGTGGATGTCAGGCATCTTGTCCCATCAATAAAAAGCTGATTAATAAAACCTGTGACCAGAAATCTTCCTTCCTGGCGAGCACTGGGCAACATAGGGGATATTGTTTTTCAGTATTGTTTATAGCAGTGACAATGTTGGAAATAAACTGTATTTCAGTACAGGAATGAATAAATGCAGTCATGTATGGCTCAAAGATGGAATACATCCTGAGGGATGCATCATCAGCTAGGTTAGTCTTGGTGCAGACACTATAGAGGGCTAGACTTGGCTAAGATGTCAGTAGGTCACATAGACTTGTGGGACCACTGTCCTATTTGTGGTCCAACAAAACTATGCCCTGAGGTAGTACATGACTATGAATGGTTTATTCACATAATGGAATTTACAAAGCAGTTAAAGGAAATGAACTAGATCTGCATATGTCAACATGGCTCACTTAGAAAAATATAATAATTCAAAGAAAACATAATAAACGAATGCATGTTATGTAACATCAATGACATATAATTTTAAAAGTTAGCCAAAGCTAACCTATATTTTGATTCACTTATTTTTAGACCATGCATTCTAATGACTGTTTGCAATTGTGTTTTAGTCCTAATTTAATTGAAAGTTTATGTCTGCAGGGAGAGGAAAGATTGGTGAATGATGATAGGATTCTAACATTTATTTCTAACATCTTAGTTCTTTTTTTTTTTTTTGCCTAGGGTCTGGAACAATATCAGCAAAATGCTTTCATGTATCATATCTTGGCAGTAGGCGTACAACTGTCTAATATATCACTTTCTGTTTTAGTTGGTTTGAAATGTTTCCTAATTAAAAAGAAAATTAGAAAGTATATTCAGCTGCTTCAGAGCAACATAAGAAAAAAGCAAAAGAACTGAAAACTTCTTGTGAAATATGACGATTATTTTGTTTTCATCAGATTTTGTGCTCTTCATATACACATATATCCCATTTACAATCAGTGTTAATGCCTGTCAGCTAGAGATCAGCAGGAACACACATGCGCTGGCAGACTTAGACTTCTTACTGCTGCAGTAGGAAGTAAGCGGTGGGTAACAGCCCCTGGTGGGTGGTTTGGTGGATTTGAGGGCTGAATTCTACCGCAGGGGATCCTGGCAGGAATCCATCAGATTCAGTTAATGAGGAGTCACTGGAGAGACCTTAAAGGGACCTAATCTTCAGAGCATTTGTTCCTATTTCTGGAGTGCTACATTTCTGTGTCCTTTATTCAATACCCCTGAAAAGTGCTTAGTTCCCTTAGTGTGGTATGTACGAATGCAAATGACTGCGATCCCTGGGGGAGCTAGTACGTGCATATACCATTCCTTGGTCATTTTTATTCCTTTGCCCCCTCCCCCACTCCAGTCCCCATCCACATCTCCAAAAGCTCTGCCTTTCTGCTTCCTACCATCTGTCTTTTTACTTTACCCTTTTATTTATTTCTAAGAAATTCGTTTTGCTTCCAACTCACATGGAAAAGGGTTTTTATACTCAGTTCCTTTAATGGGTTTGTGTGAGGCCTTATCTTGGAAGACAAGAGAGGGCTGGTGAAGGCTAGGTAGTGGATGCAAAGGAGCTCAGTTCCAGGGGCTCAAGGACAACCTCTGAGCCCATCACACTCACCTGTCTCTGGTCTCCCTGGGGTTCAGGGGCTGTGATAGGTGCTCTCTATCAAATGAAGTTGTACTTGACCTTCTTCCTTCCTTCTACCTGGAAAATGATCCTTTTAAATTTATTTTTTAACAACTTGTTCTCTTGGATATTTTAAACATAGCAATTTGATATATGAGCTTTTCTTAGCGTACTATTTTGGGGTTTTCTTTTTCATAAGAAGGAGAGTTGGATGTGAAAGGGTGCCTCACTGCTTCTCATTTTGGTTCACTGGGGAAAGGCCAAGCTCTCAGGGAAGCACTCAGAGCCAGCCTTCTGGGAGTCCAGGTGGCAGAAAGCCAGGAGGCGGGTACTGGCCCAGAAACAGGGAAGGTGGGCCAGGGACAAGGCCCTGCAAGGGCTTCCCAGCCTGTGGGGCTGAGGCAGGATGAGGCCTTCACCCATTACTCTCTGCCTCCAGGGTACATAACAAAGGAGGCTGGCACAGTATGGGGCAGAGACTGGTTTGCTGTTACCATTCTAGTCTTTGGAGAGGGTGGCCAGCCACAGGCTATACACAGGGTTTAGGGATGTGAGCTTATTCAGTGGCTGCACATACTTGGGAGACTTCTTCACTGTGGAGAGAGAGACCCTGTGAGATCTCTTGGAAGCTTACTCCTAATCCATGGAGGGGCCACATGAAGTGAAGTTTTCTCTTTATCTGAGAAGGACTCAAAAATCCCAAGAGAACAAACAGTTGGGTGCTATGAAACATAGGGTGATATGACTTGTGCCTAGATGTCCCCTTCAAGCCTCATGTGTCATAGGTGGGACTTTTCAGATGGGGCTGGATCTAGAGTATGTGATTTGTTCCTGGTGCAATGCTAGGTTCAAGGGCACTAAGATTAAGGGCATTAACCTACCCTACGTAGCCTGGTTAAGATAAAAGAGGCGGAAAGACCCTGCTGAGGCCCATGATTGCTTGGCTACCTTCTGCCCATCATTAACTGTTCTCTGCCACACCATGCTGCCCTGAGCCAGTTGATTATAGACTGAAACCTCTACAAACTGTGGGCTAAATAAACCTTTCCCCTTTTCACTTTGGGAAAAAAATGAGTATTTGGGTCAGCAATAAGAGAAAAATACCTAAGATGTGTGCTCCCCACTGTTGTTCCAGCCATGGGGCTCAGTGGCCTCACTGCTGCCCATGGAGAACTGTCCTTGCCAACCCCCTAGGGCTGGCATCCGGGGCCTGCACTGCAGCTGAGCAGTTGCACAACTGCCCTCAGTAGGGCCTAGAGGCTCCATGCCACACTCTGTCTTTGCACCAATAGCCACACCAGGTGACTTTCCTGCCTCATCAGCCCAAGGCTGGCTGTGTTAGGTGTATCTTTTATTGTTTGCATTCTGGTGCCTTGACACCTTGACCCTGCTGACCTTAGAGGGGCACTTATTCCCAGGGCTGGCCAATTTGTGGACAATAAATAAATTACCTTCTAAGAGAGCACTTTTCAAATAAAACCTCACCAATCCTGAGTCCACACCCTGCCACCTGCCTCACTGGATTCTCCTACTCTACTTTCCACGGCCCTTATTGCTCTAGCCTGGGCATCAGGCAGCCAGATGGAACCCCAGTGTCTGGTGAAATCAGGACTCTGCTTGCCAGTTCTAACCCTGCTTGGCTCAGCTCGCCTGTCCTTCCCTGCAGACCCCCACACAGGCTGTAGCCTTCATTTCCCTCCAGCATCCTCTGCCTTTTCACCAGTGCGGGTGTTGCCTGCATCACCCTGCATGGCTTGGCCTGTCGCCTCCTCTTGGAGCCTGGGAGTCTCAAGCCTATCTTTTTCAGATGGTCAGGTCAGCGTCAGTGCATATCCAGTGTCTTCCGAGCGCACCACACGTTGGAGCAGTCCTGACGCAGACTTCAAATTCCAGCCACGCTTCAGAGGGGCTCGGCCTGATATATGTGCCCCACCCCCCCAAATGCCAGCTCACTGTTTAAATCTTCAAATTTCTCAGCGGGAAACTGTTGTTGTTGTTCTTTCCATGTCTTCACTAGGAGATAAACATCAGCCTGGGTTGGATAAAGAATTATTTATTCTTCTTGGAAAAGCAGGCAGGGAGGCGGTCAGTCTTGCCTCCATGGGCCTGCCCTGGGGAGTTGTTATCACAATGCTGGCCTCTGAGAAAATTCCTTGAAGGGTGGCAGCTTCGAGCTCACTCTGTTCTGTGGAGCATAAACCACCTCAGAAATGGCAGCAGGACCACCAGCTGCGCTAAGAGGTTGGAGCTCCTCGGCCTGGGAGCCCTGGCCTGCAGGCACTCAGACCTCCCATCCCTACGTGGTTCAGAACTCACTGCCACTCACTCCCCCAGAGTGAGGCTTTTGCTTGACTTGCTCCAGCCTCAGAAGACAAGATCTCAGCAGATAAAGTTGAAATAGGAGCCAGCCGGTCTTGTCGCCTCCACCACTGGGCATGACTAAAGTCAACAACAAACATGAACTTGGATGCACTGGCAGGAAGAGATCCCAAGTAAAGTTTCCCCTCATCTATCACATTTATTTTTCTTTGTTAGCACAGTCAGCACATTTTGGGATTTAATTTCCCACCCCCCATCCCAAACAACTGCAAAATTCAAGCAGAGAACATTTTCACAATACTTTATAGGACTTGATGACTTAGGGACAACTTCAAAAGACAGTAAACTAAATGAAGATGAATTGATCCTGATTTCTTTGCTTGCTACCGTGATATGGCTGAAGAGAGGAAGAATGTGTTTTATGGACTTTGCAAAATGATCTTGTATCATTTTAATTAGCTAGAGCATGTAGCAAAAACATAGGCACGGAGTGGGGCTTTTCCACTCCAGTGTCCCAAGAACAGCCGTGGGCCTATTCTCTGGGGCCAGTGGATTCCTGTGACAGCTAAATAAGCTCTTTCTAAAAATGCAAGAAACTAATAATGCCCTATAGAGTTTCAACTCAAAATCATGGTGCTATGCCACAGTACAGCCTTTTTGACTTTGAAGTGAAAGAATCTTGTTTCTGAGGTATCCCAGGGCAACTCAAACATCTGCAGGTAACATCTCCACAAGAAGATAGTCTGCATTGCTCTGGGTAGGTCTCCAAGCGGAGACCAATGGAAGGAAATTCACTCTCCGCCTCCTCCTGTGCTCATTCCCCTCAGCCTCCTTCTAGGCCTCCTGTCAAGGAACGGCTGGTTGCTCACCCAGCCTGCTTTATGCCTTTCTCTTTAGCAGAGGTGAGATTTTACTCTGAGTGTTAGTGTAGCAAATTATAAAATGAGACGTCCTACCTTCCATGAGAGACAGACGAATAGCTCTAGCCAATGACATGTATAGATACCAGGGCAAGGCTTCCATACTTTTCCCTCAGTCCTTCTTGATCAGTTTTTTTTTTTTTTTTTTTTNCAGCCGTGACCATGTGCAGTACAGCAGGGATTTGAGATGAGAGAAATATAGGAGGACACGGGCATGTCTAAAGCTAAGGGAACCCTGAATGAGGGCCATGCCCGAGGACAAGGGGAATCTGAAAAGTAGAGGCTATGTCCAAGGATGGCCAAGTATACAGCCAGAAATAGGCTGAGCCTTTCACTCATCATGGAATCACTCGCTCCTTGGAAGCTTCTTTCAATTCATATGTTGTGAGCAAAATTGAGGCCTAATTCATCTGAACCCACTTTTGAGGAGTAGCCCCACCCTGCACTACCAGCCCTGCCCACAAGGCACACACACCCTCCCCACACTGGCTCCTGGACATCAGTTCCACTAATACTCGGTCAGTTTCCTCTTCCCTTCATCTTCAGCGATGGCCCATTTCCTTGACTGGTGACCTATTCTTAAGACATGTCAGTAGTAACAACTTCTAGTGTCTCTCAAATAACAAGAACCCAGTCCCACCCACATGATATTCTGTCCTTCAGGGTGCTTGAACTTCTTCCAATGCTTCTGAAGCTGCCCTGTGCGTATTGTTCCAGATTCAGTGCTGACAGGACTTCTCTTAAAAACATCTCTGAGTCTTCCTGAATCTCTGACAAATAGTAGAAGACTGAAGACATAAGTGATTCTAGCATACCCCTCACATTGGAAGGAATGCACCTGCTGGAGCCCCTCAGGGTGTTTCCTACACAGTAAGATGCCTAAATTTGATGACTCTCCCCTGCATAAAGGGGCAGCAGAAAATGCAAACATCTTTAGCTGAATGTATGCTGGGGTAGCAGGAGAGTTGCCACATCAGTCTGCAGAATCGAGCAAAATAACTCAGTATTGTTTTCAGCCACTCAATTTTGGAGTAGTTCATGATGCAGTTCTTTCTAATTGTTTAGCCTCTAACTGATAAGGTGACCTGAACATAGTATTGCATCCTGCAAGATTGGACAACAGCTTATGGGCCTCCACAAGGTCTATGTACTGCAGTGGTGACTTCGGGGTAAAGTCAGCCCTATGCTGTGGAGACACAGCAAGCACTGAGGTTGTGGGCTAAGAGGGTGGATGTTGCGTGGCAGCCAGCTCAGTGTCTTTGGGCCTCAGTCTTCTCGGTCTCACAGGCAGCCAGAGTCCACATAGTGTCTTCAGAACTGCTGTGAGAAACAGGAAAGTTCACAGAGCACCCTCTGACATGGGCTGTGAGAAGGATTTCTTACTTTCATGTGGTGTTTCAGTCTGGTTTCTGTTGCTGTAACTAAGGATCACAGGCTGAGTACTTTATCAAGAAAGAGATTTGTGTGGCTCGAGGATCTGGAGGCTGGGAAGTCCAAGGACATGGCACAGCCCCTTGCTGCACCATAACTCAGCAGAGGATACCCATCCATTGTCACGCCAGCTCAGGTCTCCCTTCCTTTTCTCATCAAGTCCCTCTGCTGTCCCTGAGGTCCCACCCCGGGGACCTCATCCAATCCTAATGTCTTTCCAAGATCCCAACACCCAAATTTGGGGGATGAATTTTTTGGGGATGCAGCCCACTATCATTCTGCAGTGGGATTCTATGTGAAAGTTCATCTGACAAAAGCATTCAATTGTTTTTAGTGCTTGAAAAATGCCTGAATGAGATTATTTCTAAGGAGAACCTAATAAGGAGGAAGCCAGAAGCCCATAGACACATCAGCCTGCTGTCATCTGGACTCTGCTGCAAACATGCAGAAGAAGCTGGTGTCTGAGGATGTCTGGCTTCACAGGGAACGTGTTCACCCGTGTCATGCTCAGAGTGAGGACACGCAGGAGGGTGTCTGACTGTATACGTGGTTGTTCATAGAGTTTCACTTAGTGCCTTGCTGGTGACACGTTCCCAAGTGCAGCTAGACTTCCATAGTCTTTGGGCAGAGGGAGGGCTTAAAGCAGGCACGGTGCTGCAGAGGGACAAGGAGCGGCTGTAAACACTATTTCGAAAGGCTATGGATATAGCCTGGTCTTTATCTTACTCACCCTCATACCTACAGATGTCTAGAGAGAGCCTTATGCTCTTTCTTGGGCCTGGGGAGCCTTGCAAAAGAGTGGCCTGTCTAGGAGTCCAGAACCTTCTTCTTCGGTGTGGCTACTTGCTGCAGGACCCTCTGCCACTCCCTCCTGTGTCCTCACACCTCGCTCTCCTCAGAAAGTATCACAGACCAGCTTACAGAGAGGTACAGGGGCCCAGGGACCCGACTCTGGCTGGATTCTGCTTGAGGCCTCCTAGGCAACCTCACTGAATCCAAACCACACTGCAGTTAGAGGAGACTGACTGACTGACTGACTTCAGTGCCCCTGGAGAGTTCAGTGAGGTGACCCCTACTGGCTGGCTATGGCAGCCCCAGTGTGGCTTCCTTTGTGTCTCCTGTAGAAGCACAGCAGTAAGTGGGTGTCTGGGGCCTCACAGGTGGTATGTGTCCCTCTCAGAAGTACCCACAGCTTCTCCTCAGTGCTACTAGAGACTCAGACCAGACTTCCCAGAAAGTAAGAGGCAAAAGAAAGGCACCTCGGTGATCCACTGCCTCCTGCCTTGTTCAGGAGTGACATGGAGTATCATGGAAGGAGTCCAAAAATGCACTCTCTACAGCCCTGCAAAGCAGCTTCTCCTAATGAGAACAGTAGCAGGTCTGCATGAGGGTCACTGGTTCAGGCCAGTGGTTGGTGGCTGTCATGGCATGCAGATGCTTTCCAGGTCCTCTGAGCCTGCCAGGGGATCCGAGGCCTTGCTCTCTGCCTCTCACCTCCCTGGAGTCTGGTCTTCACACTAAGGATTTAGTTTACTCCCCTCCCCTCCCCTCCTCTTCACTCTTCCCTTCCCTCCTTCATTCCTTGTTCTTTTTGCTCTGTATCTAGGCAATCGCTTCCGGTGTCCCAAGGCCACAGTATTCTCAAGGTTCCTGAGGTGTTTTGGGGCCACCATCTGCAGCTGTCTGGGAGTCTACAGTGACTCTCAGCCCTGGGCCTGTGAGCTGAGCTCAATGTGTCCCACATGGGTCATCTGAGGAGCCGTCACAACTTCAGTCATGGACTGTTAGGCTGGGACATTTGATACTAAGGGCACACTGCTTTTCATGAAAAATTACTCCAAAGTCCTTGCCCCATCCCAATGAAGAAGTGGTTGTTCCAGATGAGGGGATAAAGAGGGAAGAGCCAACAGCCTGCCCTGAGCCCTGCTCAGGCTGGGTCTCCACCAGGTGCTGACCTCTCCCCAGGACCCTCACTGAATCTCACCATTCCATATTTGAAGCCTTTTTCTGACTTCAATTGTTGAATTTTTCTAAGCCTGTATGTTATTACAAGTATTGACCAAGCCTTTCTTCTGCTCTTTGGTCTACCATCAGCCTGCTGCTAGTAAGACAATCATCATGACAGTACCTCACAGTCTAGACTCCCTACATAATCAGAAATTACCTTTTCTCCTCTTGTTCCTGTGGAAGGCCCTCTGTGGAAAGATTCCTCCCATTGGCCCTGGGTGGCAACCATGGAAGGCCTGTCCTTCTCCTGAGATTCTTTTGAACTCTGGATGGAAGTGTTTTGGTTATTTCCAAGTCATCAAGTCTCAGAACTTAGCCTTGAATTGTAATTCATGTGCCCTAAAACTTACCTGAATCAAGAGGCAGACTTTGCCTTTCTCTCCTTGAGGTCCAGTGTGGTCAACTGGCCTGTCTGGGGTTCTCTCCTTGCCTGAGCCTCTTCAGCACACTACTTGGGGTGGGGACACCTGGTCTTCCAACTCCAGCTTCTCTTGGGTGGAAAGAGCTCAGCTGCCTTTGACGTCTCCGCTGCCTGCCCCAGGCATACTTCTGTCCCCGGGCCTTGGCATTCTGGGCTGCAGGAAATGCAGGAGCACGGCAGTCTCTGAGTCCCTCCTGCCCTCTCAGCCAGTGCCCCAGTTCAAGCTCCTGTTTCTGCGGGGAGTGAGCAGGGCCAACTCTCCATGATCTCCTAGGAAGCCCCCTTGATTTGAAGTGAGAGGGGCAACACCCTCCACACGGCAAAGGGCTGAGAGACAACTGAAATGTTCCCCTCACAGATAGGCTTCCATGTGTGGCTAAGACATACCCCACAGGTCCTCACACCATCAGGCTGATTTCTAACCAGTTGCTTGGTAAATTTTGTGTAAGGTCCAGTGCCACGTTTGAAATGCAAACCTTACTTTCCACGCTGCCGCTTCATCTTAATATCTTTTCATCTCTGGAAAAGAATTATTTTCAATCAAAAGCCAATGTATTTATAATTCTCTTTAATAAGCAAAACAGGAATGTAAAGTTTTCCCCATGCAAAACCCAGGAGGAATCCAGGCCAGCCCCTCCTCACCCCAATCAAAGACAGAGCCTCCGGTCCCCGTAGTGACTCTGCTGTCCTAATTAAACAACCCTTTGCTTCACAGCATTTTCTGGTGACTCACAGTGCATATACTTTTAAGGGCTAGGTTAGTTTTTAGACTTAGATGAAAAATAAAGAGAATTACTTGTATGCAGGTAGCCCAAGACCCTCACAGTGTGTGATGTGTCCTGCTAGCTGGGAGGAAGTCTAAATGCAGACTCCCTGCCTCTCCCCGAGCCCCCAGGGGTTTGTCCTCTGTTCATGTGGTTTTCATTAGAGCAATGAATTCTGCAAACTCACGTCTCAGGCCTATCCCTAATAATAGACTGCCTGCCGCCCCCACACGGGAGGTACTTGTGGCGGGGTCCCAGGAACGCTCCATCATGATGCAATTTGCCCGTCAGCCTCCGTCCTGCAGCAGCTGCAGCTGATTAGGGCTCCGCTATGGTCTGTGTTTTATTTATGACCCATCTCCTCCCTCTCAAATCCATCAGGGCACACTCAGAAAAGTAAAATTAGAGGCCCGGCAGGGCTGGAGCTTGGGAAACACACTTTAGCCTCCTTCTTTTCAAGACAGCCATGGCCACAGAGGCCACGGAGGGGCCAGCTGGAGGGAGGCCCCACTGTGGCTCCTGGGTGTCACGCTCTGTGCACCAGTGCTTAGACTTAAACTGTCTGCTTTTTCTTTCTCAGTTTTCTTACTCATCTTCCAGCATGTCTGGTCCTGTGAGGGGACGTCTGCTGGTAAAAGCACGCCTGTCGAACACAGACCAACGGCGTGCCAATTTCAATCACTACCCCTGTTTCTGCACTTTCCTATAACAGAGGAGAGCGCTTCTCAGTCGTCGCTGTCCCCTCCCAAGCAGTTCTTCTGGCCAGCTATTTGGGGTGGGGTTGGGGTTGGAGCTTGGTCATCTCTCAATGGTCAGGGCCAGAGTTGGCCCCCCTCGGCCTCTCTGATTGCTTCTTGGACAAGCTCTCAGCGCGACTTCCCACTGCGGCATTTTCTGTAAGATAAAGCCAGATCCTTTATCTCTCTCTGGAGATCCATATTTATTTTGAAGGGCTTTTGGCTCCCAATTAAAACAGCGAGAGTCACTTGGTCAAGGGCCTTACGGAAAAGACATTATTAGCTGGAGTATTCTGTTCCCTGCGGTGTCTGAGACAGTGATTTCTAATTAGGGCTCCCTCTCAACCACTCAGAGACTGTGTTCACATTCAAAAGGCTGGAAGCTTGCACATACAAGGGACAGAGAAACCCAGGCACCTCAGTAGTAATAGAGAGAGAGAGAGAGAGAGAGAGAGAGAGAGAGAGAGACAGACAGACAGAGACTCAGACAGACACGGAGACAGAGATTAAGAAAACATGAGAGCTCTCAGAGGCCAGAAGAGAAGATGACAAACTGGTATGCTCTAGCATTGTGAGCTCTATCTCTGCCCCAAGCGTGACTTTGTGCAAAAAAGCACATGCCACAGTGGGAGGCATTGTGTGCATTCACATGCCTGATTTTATGGAAATGTATAAAGTTAGCTGTGATCACAGGAACTTGCAGGCATTTCCTGTAGATCACTCGAGGGAAAGAGGACTCTGCGTCTCTCCTGACCCCTGCTAGGTGACCCCCAAGGAGGAGCATTTCTAATCTTGCCATCTAGAAAATCAAAGGGCCGCATGCTGGTGCCTCCCAGTGATACCCTTTGAAGTCAGTAGCTGCAAAAGGACTCTAGATTGCCTTCTGATGGACAGAAAGATCCAACCCCAATGTAACATCCGTTCCTGCCAGCTGAAGAGATACAAGCCGGTCTGTCTGTCTCTTCTCCTCTCTGTCTCATATTCCTCAGAGCAGCTAGCAGGAGTTTGCAGTTCCTAGGACGCAGACTGTTAGGGAGGGCACAGAGGATGAGGTGGGAGTAGCTTCCTCCCAGGTCTTTGTGGGCGTGATGGGCACAGTTGGTGCTCTCCCAGAAGCTGGCAACTTGCTTTGCACATACCCTGCCTCTGAGGGCATGGCTGAGCAGATGGTTAGCCTCCCTCAGGTCAGCCCCCGGTCAGGTTGGGGCAGACGTGAGTGTCCGTCTTCGCAGAGTGTGGTCTGACTGTGGAATTTCCCTGTGAGTCAGCCTCTATCAGAAGCAAGGGTCACCAGGCTGAGCCATGCAGACCAGAAGGGCTGGAAGAGGAAAGGAGTGGAACCTAGATCTGGGACCATCAGGCTGCATTTTCTTTGGAACTGAGCAGTGGTTCTGATGTGTGAAATTCTGCTCTTATGGTGAAAGTTTGATAAGTGATGGGTTAGAGAATTTACAGAGCTGCAGTCCCATCTTCTGAATCTAGGGAAATACCTGACACTCAAAATTAAGGAAGGAAAAGTTTATTTAGCTCACAGTTAGTGGAGGTTTCCATCCATACTTTCCTTTCTCCAAAGCAGATGACAGCAGTTCTTGGTAGCAGAAAACAACTGCGAATACGGGAGCTCCTCCAAGGAACTGGGCTGTACAGAAGCCTTCCTCACCTCCTTGACATACCTTTTCTTGTGCTGAGTCACCCTAGGGAAGGCTCTCCCCCACACTCCAGGGCATGGAATTGCTAAGCTGATCTAACCAAGCTCCGAAATCTCAGGTTGACACAGTGTATCAAGCATCACAAGGGAAAACACAAATTCTCCACCAACTCTCCTTCAGGTGCCACTTTATAGATCTTCCCATAACTTCGGGTAAAGGAGGCAAACTAGGTATGCCAGGGAAGCAGGCATGATGGGGTTGAGAGGGGCTCAGAGTTCAAGAAACACAGTGCTCTCCACAGGCGCAGAGAGCAATGCAGGATTTGCTTTTTTTTTTTTTTTCTTTGAAATAAAAATTGTGTTCTTTTCGACAACCAAAATATTCCAAAAAGTAAATATTTCTATGGTAAATATAAATATAGAAAGAGGGAGAAAACTACTTATAACTTCCTATCAAAGAATAATTAGTTTACAGACTTTAATGCAGGCCACGCAGTATTTTCTTGATTTTATATAAATGTGTGCATGAATGTAGACATATGATCTAGAAAAACTGAGATTATGCGATCAGGAGTTTGCTGTGGATGCGTCACATCTTCTCTCACAGATCTCTTCTTCTTGGACTGTCAAATCACTCTGCCCTTATTCACACACTCTGCTACTGGAGTGTGTTCAGCTGACTACTGCTGACATACGACATCCTTGCCAGGGTAAGAAGATGATCGCTCATTGTTTTAATCTACATTTTTGTATGTGGATCACGCTTTCATATCATTTTCTCCTTTCCATTAGTGTTGGCATTTAAGACTTTCAGGTTCAGGATATAAATCTTTTATCTCATGGAGTGAAAAATATGGCTTTTGTTTTGTCATTTGCCTCCCTTTTCTTCGAGGGTGTTTAATCTAGGCACTATTTTTGCTTATTTGTTTTGTTGTGGGTGGAAGGAGAGAGGCCAGATCCATTCTTTAATCCCCCGGCGTGCACTTTGGGAGCCCTGTGCAGAGGACCATCCTCATCTTGAGACAGTCTAACAGGGTCACCTACAGTTTCTTTCATCCTCTTAAAAGAAAATTGCGTATTTCATCCATTTGCAATTTTATTTATTTGTGTACTATAAGTTCATTTTTTTTTCCTGAATGGTTAGTAAGTTTTCTTAATTACTCCTTTTTTAAGATAAAAAATTGAGGGCTGGCCAAATAGCTCAGCGGATTAAAGCATCTGCAAGCAGGCATAGGGGCAGGGTTCGATCCTTAGGCCTGCCCTGTTGGCCTGCCCCCCGGGCACACTGAGACACAATTGAGACTGGGCGTGGTGGCATGTGCCAGTAATCCCAGTTCTTGGGAGGCTGTAAACAGGCAAATCTGTACGAGTCCAATCTAGTAGTGAGACTCTGAACACCCTGTAGACCCTTCCTTAAAAATAAAAATAAAAATAAACCCTTGAAATGCTACCTTTCTCTTATATTAAATTCTTATTTGTGTTTTAGAATCTGTTCCTGGAGTTTGTGTTTTTTATTTGTCTATTCATTCCTAGCTCATAATTGTGGTTTTTAATTATTGTAATTTTCTTGTAGATGATTTCTTTTTTCATTACCTTGGTAAGATTAACTAGCTATTCTGAACATTTTTGCTCTCCCATATTGAATGGAAGGTGACAAAGGACTGTGGCCAGTTCCAGAAAACTGCTGGGCCCCCCACGGACGGCCATGGACCTCTCCTACATGCCGCCGTCCCTCAGTGCCGGCACTACGCCAACCGCGATTGCGAGCAGCAGGCCTTCTCTGTGGTCTTCCGTGTGCTTTCCCGCTTCGTTAGCAAACGTGAAATAACTCGAAGAAACAGCAGATGGTGCCTGAAGTCATCCAGTACAGGCCTGGCCCGTGGGCACACTCAGAGCAGTCACCACTTGGTGGCAAACAGCCCTTGGGGCATTCCTGTGCATACAGAGTAGGTAGTGCCAGGTGGCGGCGACTTCCTCAGGATGGGGCAGCCCTCTCCCACACACACGCACTGGCCCTTGTCAGGATTCCTTCTGGGTCTGAGGTACAAAAGGTGGAGTTCTTTGGGCCAAGACCCCGCTTCAACATGACAAGGTCTGGAGATGCTCTGACAGAAGGATGGAGACAGGGGAAGTCCCCCCGATGTGGAGGCAGACATCTGGGGGCCGCGTTTCCTCTGTGTGCTGCAGTGTCATGTCTATTTCCTGAAAGCCAAAATAACATTAGCAGAGACAACAAATTTCTTATATCAGAAAAATTAGCATAAAGAGCAAAGAACAAATAGGTAGAAGTGCTGCTTCCTGGGCTAGTGACCCTGACAAGCATGTGGGGTCCTCACTCAGATGGGCCACATCTGGTTCAGTATTTGCCGTTACCACCTTGAAATTCCTAATAATTTTTAATAAAGAGGCTACTCCTTCATTTTGCCCTAGGTCCACAAAGTATGTAGCTATCTCTAATAAGGTGTACAGAAAAATGTAAGACCTTTTATTCTAGTCAACTGACTGGAGCCTTCTCAAATTCAGTTTTTTCTCTTTGTTTATCAAGTGGCCACAAAAACACTGAAGCCTATTTATAATAATATCCCCTTCCTATAGTTTCACTTGTCCATGGTTTACTGGAAAATTCCAGAAATAAACAATTTATAAAATTTAAACTTTATGCCTTCCTTAGTAGCATGAGGACATCTCACAGTGTACCACGTCATCCCTCCTGGGATATGAATTTTTCCTTTGTCCAGTGTATCCATGATGTATACACTACTCTACTATTAGTAGCCTAATAGTCATCTCAATTATCAGATTGAAAACTATGCTTGTGCTCAAGCAAGCTTTTACTTAATAAAACCCCCAAAGTACAAGGGCAGTGATTTTGATAAATCAGATATGCCAAGGAGAAGCTATAAAGTACTTTCTTTAAGTGAAAAGAAAAGAGATATGGGAGGGAAGGGTAGAGGGAGGGAAAAGAGGAGAGGGAGAGAGAAGAAAGGAGGGAATGGGGGAAGAGAGAGAGAGAGAGAGAGAAACATTCATGTGATTTTTGTTTTAATATAGAGCATACCATTCCTATCTGTAGGTTTCACATTCTCAGATTCAACCAACTATGGATGCAAAAGGTATTTTTGTAAAGTGCATGCATTCTGAACATGTGCATATTTTTCTTGTCATTCCCTAAATAATACAGTATAGCAATTATTTACATATCATTTATGTTTTAGAGTATCATATATAATCTACATATTATTTAAAGTATGTTAGGGGAGGGCTATCCAGATAGCTCAGCAGATTAAGCACATGCTCAGGCAGACACAGGGATCAGAGGTTCAATCACAAGACTGCCGGGCCGGCCCTGCCCACCCGGTGCACTGAGATGACGACTGAGACTGGGTGTGGTGGCACGTGCCTATAATCCCAGTGCTTGGGAAGCTGAAAACAGGAGAATCACCACAAGTCCAATCTGTGTAGTGAGACCCTGTAGACCCTGCACAAAAAATATAAAAAATAATAAAATAAAATTAAGTATATGAGAGGATATACATAGGTTATATGCACTCAATACAAGGGAGACAAGGTTACAGGGCTTTTGGTATCCACAGGGAGTTCCAGAACCAATAGTCCTCAGGTGATTGTACTGTTAAAATCATTCTATTTCATTATTAACTATTGCTATTAATCTTTATATCTGATTTATAAATTAAATTTTATTACAGGTATGTATGCATAAGAAAAAGTAGAGTACCTATAGGGTTTGGTACTATTCTGTACTATTTGGCACTGTATTTTTAGGCCTCCCCTGGAGATCTGGAATGTATCCCACCTGTAAAGAGAAGAGCTACTGTATGGTTCATTAAGAGTGAAGACAGGAACATCTGAGTTAGTATTCAACATTGGGATTTCATTTTAACTCAATTAACAAAAAGAATATGAAGACACATGAAGTGCCAAGTCTAAGGCTAGTGCTGTGGGAATGCTATAAAAAGAGTAGATTCTCCTTTTTTCTCTTCCCTTTTCTTCCTTCTTTTTTTTAGACTGAAAAAAATTATATTGAATTCATAAATTACAGAAATAAGCAATATGAACAAAGGTTTTGGAAATCAAGAAAAAAGTTATATCACGATCAATTACTCACAGAAATCTTACAAACAATATGAGATCAAGAAAAATTAATCCAATAGCTAATAATGAATTAAGAATACTATTCTAACAGTAATTGGTTATAATTTTTTTTTTTTTGGTGGTACCAGGTATTGAACTCAGGACCTTGTACTTGCCAGGCAAGCACTTATTCTACTGAGCTATCTCCCAGGCCTCTTGGAATTGGAGAAAAATTTGAAGACATTATCTGTGAAATAAAAATGTATTTACAGAAACCATAATAGAAAACCTTCCAACTGTGCAAAAATAATTTAGCATACTGTTAATTGAAGCTTATAGTACACAAATTAATCAAGAAGATTATACACCATGATCATTGCAGATCCATCCCAAGAATATGGGATGGTCCAATATACACAATCAACAAATGTAAAACACCATATCCGTGGAACCAAAGACAAAAACCACATAACTGTCTGAATAGATGTAGAAAATGCTTTAGACAAAGTGAAACATTTCTTCATAATAAAAAACCCAACAAAAAATTGGAATATACAGTCTCCATCTCAATCTGACAAAACCATCTATGACAAACCAACAACCAGCACCATACCAAATGGTCAAAACTAAAAGCTTTCACTCTAAAATAAAAAAAAAA